>JBBPBX010050234.1:0-19699 GCA_038048925.1 Garcialebias charrua | reverse complement strand
TATATATATATATATATATATATATATTCATTCATTCATTCATTCAACCTTTATTTATACAGGCTAGCCTCGTTGAGCCACGGGGACTCATTTACAAGAGGGACCTGTCTCACTCACACCCAGGGTCAATTTAGAGTTACCAATCAGCCTAACATGCATGTTTTTGGTCTGTGGGAGGAAACCGGAGTACCCGGAGAAAACCCACGCATGCACGGAGAGAACATGCAAACTCCACCCAGAAAGGCCCCCGGACCGGGATTTGAACCGGGGACCTACTCGCTGAGGGGCAGCAGCTCTACCAGTTGTGCCACCGTGCTGCCCATATACTTTTTTTTTGTAACTACAGAAGTAAAAAAAAAAGAAAAAGTCTATTGGATAAAAGAGGAAACGTTTCTACAATTTTTTAACCCATCCAGAGGACCTAATTTAACTTTTTTTTTCTGCTTGAATTATTGCGCACCATCAGGACGTTGTATGTGATGTGTCCCGTGACACTTTCTGATTGGACGGGTTTTTGGTAGTTTTTAACAGATTTTTGGGCTGGAAAACCTAGACTCTATCTGGCAACACTGCTCAGGACCTATGAAACCGTCTCTTAGAGCCCTGGTCCAAAACCAACAAGAAGTCAGCCATTTTGGGTCAAAGAGTCATTTTTAGGAGTTTCTAGTTGCAGATTTTAATGAACTCCTCCTAGGGATTTTGAAGGATTGCCTTTAAACTTGGTTAATATACCCTTAACACACTGGACAGGAAAAGTTATCAAAAGCTTGCGTTTTCATTTATGTTAAAGGGGCATGGCAAGGCCTCAAATTTGCACTTCACGCCAAAAAATTCAAAACGCTATAACTTTCACAATGAAAGACCAAAATGCAAAAAACTTGGCATGAGTGATCCCTGTTGGATGTCCGATGATCCTCTGTGGCCATATTCTGATGTCATCGAAGCCCGGCCCCCTCAGAACAGGAAGTCACTTTTTTAACTTGGAATGCTCCCTCTTTGACACCATTGAACTAATCAGGATGATCCTGTGTTAGAAAACATATAAATTGGTCTGAATTACTTTAAATTACAAACAGTTTTCACTGGAGGATGTGGGCGTGGTGGCGTGACAATCTCAGATGGGACGCCGTCACCATACGTTTAGCTCTAATTTCCACAGATTTAAACCGAGGTGCACCAAAACCACTAAGATCGATCATTATCCACCACTTCAACAGGCTTCCATGATAAGTGGCCAATACCTTCCACAGTGCCTCCTATATTATTACTACAATTATATCTCACTGATATATCATCTGATCTGGACGAGATTTAGTTTGAGATTTGAGCACTTCTACACACAGCCAAGTGGCTGGTTTCAAAATAAAACTTTCAGAAAACAAATTCTTTCAAACAGAAATTAGTGAGTTACAACGATGCTCTGCTGTAACTCTGACTGAGAAACATAGGTCTAATTGACAAATGACCACAACGTCTCACCAGTTTCCAGAGAAAAACAAGTTGTTCGGTTTGTTCTCTCTTTCACACCAACGAGTTTACAGGAAGTGTCCCCTTAAGAAGGGGGTGTGACTTAGTCAAATACTTCCTGCTCATTGGTTGTTTTAGAAAGTAAAGGAGGGGTTTTTCAGTTCCCATAGTGGAAGATCTCTGAAGGACACTAGGAAAACTGTTTATAGAGAACCGACCAGATGGACTGGCCCGTAAAGTGAAGTATTATGTCTAGCTTGATAGACAAAACAGAGAGGGAAGTTAACAAGTTACCCTGACTTGTACCTTAGATTCAAAGCACACTTGTACTGCATAATAAACCAGCAGAAGGGTCAAACTCATGCAAGTAACAGATCATCATTAAATGACAAAAATATACAGTACTGTTGATCAATTCTGAATTAACACAAATTAAAAGGAAGTCTTTCTGATTGATTTGTGTTTCTTAATCCAAAACAATTGTAACAAAATAGTGTCCACTTGTCTCCTTCAGAGCTCGAGAAAAGTGTAACACTCAGAGTTTCAGAGAGATGTGAAGAGGTTTAAATCCAGTAACGGACATGAGAGTGCTGTATTTCTACAGTCCCCCCTTTTTGGAAGTCATCGCCTGTCCTTGGAGAGGAGTTCCAACACGAAAGGATACCACCGAATGTTTCTGACATCTATGTAATCCAGCAAGTGAAAAAAAAAAATCAAAATTATCCTCCCATAATGTTTTTGGAAATTCCATACTGTTCGTAGGTAATCCCACTGCGGTCAGCTTTCAATCCTTTGGAAAACATAGCCTGTTAATCTTTGGAAAACTGAGTCTGTGATCCCTTGGAAACAAAGTCTTATAATCCACAGCGGTAATTCCACAATGATTGGGGTTATTGATTTCATCAGCAACAATGGATTTTTAATCAGCATGTAGAGGGGATCCCTCGATTGACGCAGAGGAGGCGACCTTTGGATGAAGGTTGAAAACCAACGTTGGAGTAGCAGGTCCCCACATCGAAGGTTGCAGGCTGGATGGCTTCCAGTTGGTGCCACCCTGGTTCTATGTGTCATGCGAGTATGTGGTTTTAGGTGGGCTTATGACTGGGATTTTACATTAGGCCCTACCTATATGCACCTGGTATGTAAGCTATCATGGATTAGATCAGCTACAATTACCAATTAAGGGGTGGATCAATGCTGTAAAAATCAGATATAGGGATCTATACCTATAGAATTTTGGAGGGCTTCTGTAACGAAGGCCTCTTCTTTCAAACTATTCCTCCATTCATTACTTAGTTTAGGTTAAACTAAAACAGAAAAATGAAATATAGTTTGGTCTAAATGTCTGTTGTCTTTTAGACGAGCGACGTAGGATTTGGTATTCCTATAAATTTTGAAGTCTATGGCGAGACTCATCAAAATGAATAGATCTAGAATAGAAACGCTCGAATCGGTCCTACCTAAATGATTGGGAGAGCAATGTAGATTATAGTACTTTAAGTAGTATTAATCTACAATGACTCTTCAAAGATTGAGATTTTTAATAAAATGAACAGCATGTTGGCATAGTTAAATCCATTTAAGTCTTCAACTAACATTAATCAAAACCTCTTTTGGCTGGAAGTGTTCAGAAAACAATAACAACTTCAATAACAACAAAAGTAGCAATTAAGCAACTAGAAAACAACGTTTCACTACATCAAACTCACTCTGTCGTCAGATTCCAACGTGTCACACACAAGAAAAACAGTTCTTAGCTTTATAACCGATGTCAATTAAATCCTGCAGATTTAAACGGTTGTTAAGGTTAGTTTTATATTGTGGGTTTTATACTTAGCGTTTCTAAGTTCTAGTTGGAACGGTTTCTTTTCGCAACTAATATAGTTTAAACTGTTTAGTTTATTTACTATCTTTTGCTTGGACGACCTTATTTTCCCATGAAGTCTGTGAGTTTGCGAGATCTTTGTCGTTTGTGGGGTTATTGAAATCTTTGTCCTTGACATGGGCATGACCTAACATCACCCCCCTGTGGTCATGGGGGACCACGCACACAGGTGTGGACATCCGTCCATGGGCACGAGTTAGGATGCCATTGTTTAGTTTAAGCTGTTTGCACAGTTTATTGGGAACCTTGTACAGGAACCTTATAGGTTTCGGCCAACGTATCTCTGTACGTTTACCTCTTTCTGCGTAATTCAGGTGTGTCACAACTGTCGGCGCAGTCGCAGGTGTGTCTGAGTGTTCAGACTGCGACGGGTCACTGTCGTTGTGGTGTATGTCCTCCCACTTCATGACTGAAGAGGTGCTCTTTGAGTCTGTAAGAACTATGTAATTTCTGAGTAGTTCTAGATTCAAATGCTCTTGAACCAAGGTTTCATCGAAAGCTTGGCTGATAGCCGAATTACCTGTCCCAGAGGACAGTATAGCGTCATCGGTGTGGGACCCTTGGATCTCCACACCTTCTTCTACCTATGGTAGGAAGTGTGAGTTTGCCCCCTTCATGTCTGATGAGGGGTCCTCGAAATCTGCAAAAATGATGTCCAAGTGACTGTCAGCGTTTGGTCGACTGTCAATTTCTGGACTCAGATACCCTTGAACCAAGGTTTCATCGAAAGCTTGGCTGACAGCTGAATTACCTGTCCCAGAGGACAGTACAACGTCTTTGGTGTGGGATCCTTGGACCTCACCTTGCTCACCTTCTCCTAACTGTGGTAGGTAGTGTTCAGTGAGTGCAGAAGGTGTCAGCTCACAGAGGAGGTTCTCGTGTTGGGCCAGAGTCTGGTCCAATTGTGGAGTCTCCTCCGTCTCACCTGTATTTGAAGGTTCACTTACCGGGCTTGTGCTCTCGGTTGGGGATTCCCTTGTGACCTCTGTGGTACCTGCTGTTAGACAGTCAGTGTTCTGACCTTGGGAAGGCACCTCTATTGGCAGTGGATTGCTCACTGTGGCCCACATTGTCTGATCACCATAACTTATAATCGCGTCGAAGCGATTTATAAAATCTTGGCCAACCACAAATGGGAATGAGTCTAGTTCAGGCACATATACCAGGTGGTATAGTGACATTTTGCCAATCTGCATGTGAACCATGGCTATAGCTGTCAGGGATGTTCCCGTCTCTGTGAGGCCCTGCAGTTCAACAGCACATTTCCCGAAGGGTATTTGCCTGTTAACACTGTTAGCGGCGGTCCTTAGCACCTCAAACAGTTCGGCTGACATGATTGACACTTCTGAACTGCAATCCAGAAGTGCTTCTTGCGCAAGGACCCCTTCCAGTGTAATAGGCAGGTAAGCTTTCTTAGCCACCCCCCTTTTGATAAGGTTACACAGAAACCGTTAAGGTTTATGCACACGTTTCTGTTTACGTGTACCTCTGTCTGTGTAATCTTCGTTGCTTTCAGCACCTTGTTGATTGTCAGCATCATGACCTTCAGGATGCTTTTGACTGTCAGCAATTTGTTTGCTGTAAAAATCAGCATCCTTGGCAATGTTGACGTTTCTGTTGTAGACAGTCTGCTCTGAGCCTTTGTAAAAGACAGTGTTGCACATCGCTTCACCAGGTTGGACACTGTTGTTAGTGTCATTATCAAGGATAACGCCACACATTGTGTCAGATTGGTCAACCACTGTAACATTCAAATCATCTAACAAACTACTTACTACCTCAGTCTCTTCTGAGTGCGGAGGCGTCGTGCCCTTAATCTGGAGCTTGTGTGACTCTACGTGTCTCGAACTGTTCTGTTCGAGGTGCAGGGGCAGGAGGTTCTCGACTCTGGAGTTCCTGTTGGGACCAACCATTGTTCCATGGGTATCGGTGCCCATACATCAACTTCTTTCGAAGTTCACCCACTGTTAGACCTAGGTCTAAACCCATTTGGTTTGATCTGAACCATCTTAGTACACCTAGAGAGTGAACACCTACCTTATGTGGTTCATTGCTCGTCTCAGATTTGTCATTCTGAGGTGCACGAGGAGAAGAGCTCCCTTTGAACCAATTTGAGTCCCTGTTCCAGCTAGCAGCAACATTCTGTTGTTTGTTATTATGAAAATCCTGTTTATCCCCGCACTCTGTAGGAGAGGGAACCTCTTCTATTCTCTGCGAGTAGGATTTGACCTTTTGACCTGAGCACACCTCTGAGGGTGTTTTGTGTTACGTGAACACATCAAAAACCTTCACAGCGTATTGTTTAACTTCTTCCATGGTACTCTCATTGAAATTAGCCTTGAAGCGTACACATCTGCTGAGCTTAGGCCAGAGATTTGTACTGAAAAGACGTTTAAACTGATCATCTTCCTCTATGCCAGGGTCAGTTATGTCCCCTGAATAAGCAGAGAGGAGCCTGTCGTAGAACAACAGGGGATGTTCATCTGATTGCTGAAGGACATTCACCGCAGCTAAGTAATTACCATGCGTTGAAGCAGTTTCTCCCACTGTGCGAGGTGCAAAGGTAGCACAACCACGACCTGAACAAACCCATTTAGGTTAGATCAGAGAGTAGACCCTCTCAGTTGTTGCACCTTTTTGAACATCCATCTTTGTATAGATTTTCTTGTGAAAAATCAAGAAAGATGGTTCTTATCTTACAATGTGCATATAAATCATCACTTTTAATGTAGCATTGAGTAAATTAAAACCAACAAGCCTCCATGTTTATGTGTTTCACTGTGTTCAATAACTCTATTATTCAAAGGTACCTTATCTCAGGAATTACCCTCAATGAATTGTAAAGTTAAATACCCTTAGGCAGTGTTAACTTTATCCAGAACTTATATTCAAACAACAGTTACTAACTAACCCAATCTGATTTCTGTCTATTTTCACCAACGCTTATAAAAGTGATTCTGAATCAAATGCAAGGTTTCACTGTAAAATGTTCCCAGGATGCTGCCTTCACCATGCCCTAAAAAGATGTTTTGCAGTTTCAATGAAACTGAATCTTAATGCATGCGACAGTCAACAGGAGAGAGCAAGGCCTTCCAGCTTGTTATTTTAACTAAACTTGTATCCAAAATAAACTGGAGTGTGCGTGTGCTCAGTAAACATCCAAGATGTTATATCCAATAAAAATCGTTGATTTTTATTAATTTGTCGAACTGTGACAAGATCAAAACAAGTTCGGCTATCTTTGTGTGATTTTTGTGAAAATCAAGACAAAAGATGCTTCACGTTTGTTATTTTAAACTTTTTGTTTAAAATAAAATGGAAACCTATGTGCACAGAATTACAATAAAAGTGTTACTTTTTATCAAAATGCAGACATGTCTGCATTAATTCTCTGTAACTGTTCTGCTATCAATATTTGATTTTATGTGAAAATCAAATTAAAGGATGCTATGTGTTCAACATTTCAAACTGTACTCTATTTAAAAACAGAAAAGTTGACATGTGGACAGAATTACATAAAAACCGCAGTCTTGAAAGTAACCAGCAGATAGAGGTGCAACGTTGGATATGCTTTTATAACAGCGACTGCAATTTCTCTTTCTGCCCGCTATAGAGGCGCTGTTGTCACCCGTGAGCGCAGCCGTAGCCTAGCCATTAGTGTACACAGACATCCAACAAACGGATCTTACAGAAAGATCTAGAGCCTTTACGTGACAATCTCTATAACCCTGGTATTATAATAGACGACTCGATGTGACTAACATTGTTTGGACCAAGTACTGTGATTTCTAAACTTTTTGCAAAAGAAAATAGACGGTCCCATAAACCAGTTGCAGCTTCCGGTGTCACGTGACCAGGTCCCATGGCGTTCGGTAGTCTTACACCACTGAGTTAAAACACCCTTTAAAATCTCAAAAACACTGCGATGAAACAGTCTTTCAAAGATATTAACGGACAAACAAGCATGAAGCTTGTCCGGGGCTGGCAGCTGAAGTGGTCACCACTTAAATCACAGTGAAGACAGAACACGTAGTTCTTAACCTAAGGGCTCATGGGTAATGTAGTCTTCAACACTATGCGTCTCTCTACGTCACTCACATTGACGTGCCGTTCAAAGGACGCGTTCACGGACCTCAAGGTCGGTCGGACTCTAGCGTTGAACAGACTTTTTAACGTCCTAAAACACATAAATATCACAAAACACCGCGGTTAAGCAGTCTTCGACGACATTACATGCATAGAAACGAAACACAACAAACACTGTCAGAAATGTGCGAACAAGATGAAACCTGACGACCAGAGTCTATCAGAACCAACGATTTTGAACACAACACACAATGGACCAATCACAGCGCTTTATGCAGCCTCTGTTTCGGGACGCTAACGTAAGCACACGATAGTAAATAAACTCAACAGTTTAAACTATATTAGTTGCTAAAAGAAACGGTTCCAACTAGAACTTAGAAACGCTAAGTTTAAAAACCCACAACAAAAACTAACCTTAACAACCGTTTAAATCTACAGGATTTAATTGACATCGGTTATAAAGCTAAGACCTGTTTTTCTTGTGTGGTACACGTTGGATTCTGACCACCAGAGTGAGTTGAAGCAGTGAAACGTTGTTTTCTAGTTGCTTAGTGGCTACTTTTGTTGTTATTGAAGTTTGGTATTGTTTTCTGAACACTCCCAGCCAAAAGAGGTTTTTATTAATGATATGTTAAAGTCTTAAATGGATTTAACTATGCCAACATGCAGTTTCATTTTGTTAAACCTCAGTCAATGAAGAGTCAATGTAGTTTAAAGCTACTTTAGGTACCATAAAATACACTGGTCTCACAATTTCTATTTTGAACCGATTCGATCGATTCTATTCTAGATCATCTATTCATTTTGACGAGTCTCGCCATAGACTTCAAAATTTATAGGGAATACGAAATCCTACGTCGTCGTCTTAAAGGACAACAGACATTTAGACCAAACTATATTTTCTGTTCTATCTTAGTTAATTTAACTTAAATTATGAATGGAGGAATAGTTTGGAAGAAGAGGCCTTCGTTACAGAAGCCCTCCTGAACCTTCTATAGATGTAGATCCCTATATTTAACTTTTGATGAATGATCCACCCTTTACTTGGTAGTTATAGCTAATCTAAACCATGATAGCTTACATACCAGGTGCATATAGGTAAGGCTTAATGTAAAATCCCAATCATAAGCCCACCTAAAACCACATAATTGCATGACACATAGAACCAGAGTGGCACGGACTGGAAACCAACCAGCCTTCAACCTTCGATGTGGGGACCTGCTACTTCAACGTTGGTCTTCAACCTTCATCCAAGGGTCGCCTCCTCTGCATCAATCGAGGTATCCCCTCTACATGCTGATAAAAACAATTGTTGCTGATGAAGTAGACAACTCTTATCGATATGGAATTACCATTGTGGAATTACCGCTGTGGATTATAAGACTTTGTTTTCCAAAGGATTAAAAGCTTTCCGCTATGGGATTACCTACGAACAGTATGGAATTTCCAAAAACATTATGGGATTATAATTTTTGATTTTTTCTTCTTGCTGGATTACATCAAGTTCAGAGACATTTGGTGGTATCCTTTCATGTTGGAACTCATCCCCATGGACAGGCGATGACTTCCAAAAGGGGGGACTATAGTGAACCAGACGGGGTTCTCTAATACACCTTCTTCTCTTTGATATGTCCCAGTGACACCTTTTCACTGATACTCTCAGAAAAAAGACATTAACACTATTTTATTACATTATTTTGAATCAAAACACAATAAGTCATAAGAGACTCTCTTATTCCTCTATTTTTGTATTAATGAATAACCTTATGTTACTTGTATAAGCATTATTTAATTCAATGTTTGATAAGTCAAAGACTGTTTAATTCAAACTGTTTAATTCAAGTTGGAAATCCAATGTTATTTCAAAATGATGGTCACTTCTTCATATGATGAATCAAATGGTGAAAGTGAATTAATATGTCAGACTAAACTCCTCAGTTTGTTAGAAGTTAGAATACAGTTTTAATCAGTTGTTTTATGAAGCTGGCTCCAGTCTAATCTGTTCTCTCTCTTCATTCTAAACAACTTCTTAAAAACAATCTTCTCCTATCTGAGTGACCTTCATGCACTAACTCTTCCACTGGTTCGTTTGGACCAATCGGGGAAGAACAAGTCTGATCACAGATCCTTTCTTAAAGTTCTAAGCTGTGGCTGGAACTGATAGATGGAGGTCCTCAAGCCATGAGGTTCCCCAAAGAGCTGAATGAACGCCAGTCAAACGCCAATGACACGTCATTCAGTTGGGACTTCATAGCACTTGCAAGCTATGAGTCTGTTTTTGAGCTCTAAGCTCTCTTTTATTGACATTCCTTTAAGGAACGTCTTATCTTGAACAACAACACCAGGAGCTGCCGATACTTTCGGTCCGAGTCTTGGCACACGTCTGGAGACGCTGAAGAACAGTAAACGAACTGACCAAACTGGACCGAGGGAGATTGACCATCTTCACGAGGTAACAAAGTCGTCATATGCTTTACCAAGGGTACCAACGTGTAGCCGAGATCGGCCGGAGAGCTGCCATGTTTCTGGTTAAAACACGTCAAGATAATGCCTCTCCTCATCCTTCATTTTCCTCATCCTCCATTTCCTCTTCACTGAAACTTTCTTACTTTAAGTAACTAAACTTTAAGTTATTGTGCCAGCAGAGATACAAGTTATTAAAACCCATAACTTTATTCTGTTGTACCTAGAAGTTACGGACGCGTATACTCATGCTGAAGTTAATTATAGGAAAAATGATCAACCAATCATGTACATATGTTGTGATGTAATTTACAATTATGTTAAATAAATGGTCCAGTCCTGCTGTGCCAACATAAGTTTAACGTTTCCTGTGAATTACATCTGGTTAAGGTATAGAATTATTGGTATTAAGCTGAAAAAGAGAGAACTCATTTAATTAATGATGTATTTTTGTGTCAGTCTAAACCCTGCCAATGTATACATCTAAAATATAGGTAAGTCAGTAAACTGACCCCTTCCTATATTACTACATAAGGGAACTTTCTCCAGGCAGCAGTGATCACACTGTGAGTCCATCAGGAGATGCTCCAAGACCAGGAGTTAGTATTTACGATGAAACCACATGATTTAACTTTTAGATTTTAGTACTGCTAGCTGTATTTTTAATGCAGGTCTTTTGTGCATCACTCTCATGATTCACACTACATTTAGTTTACACTGTGTGTAGACACAGTGTTACTCAGCATGAGCCATGGTGTTCTGGTGGCTCAGAGTCTGAGAGTGCACAACCTGTGAACATATAATTAAAATGGTGAATGAAAAGACAAACATAAATCTATAATATATATGTATCTTAATCAGAGTCAGTCAGAGTCAGAGTCAGTTTATTATTGCCATTGTCAATTAATAAAATTCTTTGACTAGGAACTTGCTTTGTCATAAAGGTGCAATAAAAAGAAGTATAGTAAAATAGAAGAAAAACATATGTACACACCAACCAATAGACACAATACAGCACAATATTCATAATAAATGGCAGTGACAAATGGTGCTAAATGAAGATAAATGGAGTGATGATGTGCAGTGTTAGGCCAGTGATAAATGATCAAGGCAGAGTTATACAGTAACATGATTATGATTCTGTTCAGAAGACTGACTGCAGATGGAAAGAAACTGTTTTTATACAGTTATGCACTAAATACAACATTTATAACTTTTTTAAGTGATTTTTAAAAATGTTTATTCCTTAAATGTTTAGGTTATAGGTAAACACCAAGCCAACAATATTTTGAGTGTTTACAATACATATTATTATTATTATTATTTAGTATTATATATAATACATATAATATATATATAAATAAAGAAATAATCAAGATTTGAAGTCTACATGTTATTAGATAAGCTCAAGTCATTAAAAATAAGGTAATTAACCTTTTCAACTTGGAGCTTTGTAAATCAGTTAAAAACACAATTTAAAAATCAAGTGTTAACAGTTTTTAATACTCATAGCATACAGAAGGTTGATTGATTCTGAAAGAAATGTATGTTAATAATTTATGTAAAATTAAGGAGCCAAGAACAACGTACCTTCAACGTATTTACAATCCGGGGGCTTTAAAAATGTCCAAATCGTCTACCCATCTGTTCATGATTGGACCAGCTCTCCCAGTGACTTGTAATACTTAAAATTATTTTCGGTGTAAGCACTGACATAGACCAGGTCTGCTAAAATGACTGGGAATGTCAGTGGAGGCAAATGTTACTCTGGGTTTCTGCTCCTTTTTTTTTTTCAACCGGGCGACATTTCCAATTTTACCTATTTTTTTCTTCCGCATAGTGTTTTTTGTCATCTAGGAGAAGTTTTACGATATAGTCCACTTTGTTTTGCGTTGCTTTTCAGCATCGTGACAGAATATACAGCGTGAAAACTTTGGGTTTTAAGATGTAATGGACACTGGGATGAAATAAGCTACACCAGCTAAGCTGACGTAGCTGGTGCTACAGTAAATATCAGCGATCTTTAACGTAACAAAGATTAGCTTAGCTAATGTAACTTGTGCCACAGTAAATATCAGTGATGTTTACTGTAGTAAAAGCGACATCAGCTAAGCTAATCTTTGCTATGTTGAAAATCATTGTAAATATCAACGATGTAGTACAAGCTACATCAGCTTACCTGATGTAGCTTGTACTACAGTAAAGATCGCTGATATTTACTGTAGTACAAGTTACTTCAGCTTATTTGATGTAGCTTGTACTACAGTAAAGATTGCTGATATTCTCACATTACTACATTATTTATTTAGCCTATGACTGCCTTTCATACTTAAATTAGTGGTAACAAAATAAATTATTTGTAATTATTGTTCAGTCATAGTATTTAAGGTTTTACAGTAAATGTCACTGATTATTTATTTTCCACTATGAACTGCCTTTGTTAATAAAGTTAGTGGTGAAAAGTTACAATTTGGTAACTCCTTTTAATCCATTGGTTAAATGTTGCTTTAAACCCTGAAAGCATTTTAATTGTTTTCGTCCTTTGTGTTGTATTTCTGTGTAAGGTACTGAGTCCCAGGAGATGGACGAAACTCCAATTCGTCCAGAGATGGATGAAACTCCACTTCGTCCAGATGGATGTAACTCCACTTCGTCCAGAAGTTGTGTGCAGTCGTGCACCACAGCAACAAATGAGTGAAAATATAATTTCTATAAATTAATCTACTTTTCAAGTACATTTGGTGTTGCTGTGAAACATGCATTACTAAATGTACGTGTGCTTACCTTTAGTTTGAATAAAACAGTTGCACCCAAGTTTCACTTTTTTATTTCAATAATTAAGATAAACTGTTTAACGTCCAATACTGAGAAGTAGTTTCATTGTAATGTCACCTCTACTAGACAGTATTCTACTGCACATAAATAAAACCTAGATGTAGTGATTGTTCTTTGGCAACTTACCAGTTTAGTGTTTTATTGACATGCACAAAACATAAAAACATGCATGTTGCTGTATAGTTCCTCCTCCAGGAGGAGACTGACAAAGTTCTAAGTAAAAGCTATAATTAGAAATTCAAAACAGTTGAAACTGAATACAATATGATAAGTGGGGGTGATTTTATGTATTTTAATGAAAATGATTTGGCTACAGAATAAATACCAGATCAAAAACACTCTTCAACAAGGAATGATGGAGACCAGTGCGGTTTCTGATTTTAAACAAACTGGAACAGATTCCTCGTCATGTGGGACCGCCTGATTGGAGCAGCCAACCCCTCAGGATCCAAGACTAGACTCAGGTCTAGGATCTGAGACTGGACTCAGGTCTAGGATCTGAGACTGGACCCAGGTCTAGGATCTGAGACTAGGCTCAGGTCTAGGATCTGAGACTGGACTCAGGTCTAGGATCCAAGACTAGGCTCAGGTCTAGGATCCAAGACTAGGCTCAGGTCTAGGATCCAAGACTAGACTCAGGTCTAGGATCTGAGACTGGACCCAGGTCTAGGATCTTTTCTTTGAATGGAACTTGACCCTTCACTCGTCTGTACCTTAAAAAAAACATTAGTAAACATTGTCATGTTTGCATCACAAAGTTTAAAATAAGACTACAAGTTTACTACTCAAAGTAGGGATAATAAATATAGTTGATCCTAACATTTTTACTCATTCACAAAGATAAATGTTCAATTTTATATTGATTTAAGTAATTTTATCTTAGATTTATATTAATATTTTTGACTTATTGTGCCGGTTGCTTGTGTCATTACCGGCTGTTCCTCTGCTGCTGACTTTCTCAGAGTAAGTGTGTCTGTCAGCTTCAGTGTAGGAGACCAGTCTGTGTTGGACTGGTGTGCAGGCCTTCCTGAAAAAATAAATAATTCAACAGAACAAATGCAGTAATACCCAAAAGATGAACTTGTGTTATGGAATATTTTCTGTAAAGACAGCATCCCACTGCTTGATTCACATGAGAGTAACGGGGACCTAAAATCAAAACAAACTGATAGTTCTAGTCTAACAATGCAGTGTTCAAATATTATGTATATTAAATACAATGTGTGTATGTCATGCATATACTGAACAGTATATACATTACTGTATACATACTGTATATACTGTACAGTACCATACTTTCCGGCCTGTAAGTCACAGTTTTTTGCCTAATTTGCATGTCTTGCGACTTATACGGCAAAGCGACATATTTATGGATTTTCCCCCATATTTTTAGACCCAACTTTTGGCTGAGATATGACCGTTTCCATTCATTCTGACGAAAAAAATGGAGCAGTACCACTTTCGGCCGCTAGGGTCCACCGAGCGTTCCTAGCTCATGTGTCAGACAGCAGACTCATCTGGTCGGATTCACTCTGTCGCAGCATGGCCTCCTCATCCCTGGAGCTCTGACACTTCAAGAGAGTCCACCGAGCGTTCCCAGCTAATGTGTCCGACTGCAGCCTCCTCTGCTCTGACTCACTCTGTCGCAGCACGGCCTCCTGCTCTCTGGAGCTCTGAACTACCTGTTACTTCAGGATTTGGCAGAACTCTTCACCAGCGACACAGAGGATGAAGAATTCAATGGGTTTGAATAAAAATAATAAATAGGTGTTTCTGTCATCATTATGGGCGGGTGAGTGTGTATTAATTTTAAAGCCGCTTTATTTTGTCAGCTTCATTTAACCATGTTTTAACCGCCAAAGTGCATTTATTAAGAAAGGTTTAGCTGAGACACACTTTTACTATAATGTCAGCAAACAAATACATTTTTAAGGTGTTCCATCCATCCATCCATTCTCTTCCTCTTATCTGGGGTCGGGTCGCAGGGGTAGCAGCCTAAGTAAGGAGGCCCAAGCTCATGACCATAGATGAGGGTGGGAACGTAGATCAATCAAGAAATTGAGAGCTTTGCCTTTTGACTCAGTTCTCTCTTCCCCACGACAGACCGGTACAGCGCCCGCTTCACTGCGGACGCTGCACCTATCCGCCTATCGATCTCACGCTCCAGTTTTCCCTCATTCGTGAACAAGACCCCGAGATACTTAAACTCCTCCACTTGGGGCAGGACCTCCTCCCCGACCCGGAGAGGGCACTCTACCCTTTTCCGGCTCAAGACCATGGCCTCGGATTTGGAGGAACTGATCCTCATCCCGGCCGCATCACACTCTGCTGCAAACCGCTCCAGCAAAAGCTGTAGATCACGACCTGATGAAGCCAATAGGACCACATCATCTGCAAAAAACAGAGAAGTGATTCTAAGGCCACCAAAATGGATCCCCTCAACACCTTGGCTGCGCCTAGAAATTCTGTCCATAAAAGTTATGAACAGAATCGGTGACAAAAGGCAACCTTGGTGGAGTCCAACTCTCACTGGAAACGAGCCTGACTTACTGCCGGAAATGCGGACCAAGCTCTGACACCGGTCGTACAGGGACCTAAAAGCCCGTATCAAAGGGCCCGGTACCCCATACTCCCGGAGTACCCCACACAGAACCCCCCGAGGGACGGGGGATTCTGTGGGGTATTTATCTTTTTAAAATGTAAAGAGATTAAGGTTTTCGCAGCACGCACATGCACGTTTGGAAGAGCTGTCAAAGCGAAATTATTTAAATCCAGCTGATTTGAATATTACGATAATTTTTAAAGGTAAAGTTCAGCTCAGACACACTTTTGCTATAATGTCAGCAAACAAATATATTTTTTAAGGTGTTTATCTTGTTAAATTTTAAAGAGATGAAGGTTTTCGCAGCGCGCGCACGTTTGGAAGACCCGTCAAAGCGAAACTATTTAAATCCAGCTGATTTGACATTTACGTTCATTTTTAAAGGAAAAGTTCAGCTCAGACACACTTTTGCTATAATGTCAGCAAACAAATATAATTTAAAGGTGTTTATCTTGTTAAATTTTAAAGACATGCAGCGTTTCCACTAGATGCGGGTGCACGCTTGACACAGCAAAACTCTTTTTTAAATCCAGCTGATTTGACCATGGTCAAATCAGCTCATCAAAAACCCTTATGATGAGTGAAATAAATGGACTAAGTTTTCCCTTGCCCAGACGCGGGTCACCGGGGCCCCACTCTGGAGCCATTCCCGGAGGTGAGGCACGCTGGCGAGCGCCTGGTGGCCGGGCTTTTACCCATGGAGCCCGGCCGGGCACAGCCCGAAGAGGAGACGTGGGTCCCCCTTCCCATGGGCTCACCACCTATGGGAGGGGCCAAAGGGGTCGGGTGCAATGTGAGATGGGTGGTGGCCGAGGGCGGGGACCCTGGCGGTCTGATCCTCGGCTACAGAAGCTGGCCATTGGGACATGGAATGTCACCTCTCTGGTGGGGAAGGAGCCTGAGCTAGTGTGTGAGGTTGAGAGTTCCGACTAGAAATAGTCGGACTCACCTCAACGCATGGCTCTGGCTCTGGAACCAGTTTCCTTGAGAGGGGTTGGACACTCTTCCACTCTGGAGTTGCCCCTGGTGAGAGGCGCCGAGCAGGAGTGGGCATACTGGTTGCCCCCCATCTTGGTGCCTGTACGTTGGGGTTCACCCCGGTGAACGAGAGGGTAGCCTCCCTTCGCCTACGTGTGGGGGGACGGGCTCTGACTGTTGTTTGTGCCTATGCACCAAACGGCAGCTCAGACTACCCACCCTTTTTGGAGTCCTTGGAGGGGGTATTGGAGAGTGCGCCTCCTGGGGACTCCCTTGTTCTACTGGGGGACTTCAACGCTCACGTGGGCAATGACAGTGAGACCTGGAGGGGTGTGGTTGGGAGGAACGGCCCCCCTGATCTGAACCAGAGTGGTGTTCTGTTATTGGACTTCTGTGCTCGTCATGGATTGTCCATAACGAACACCATGTTTAAGCATAAGGGTGTCCATATGTGCTCTTGGCACCAGGACACCCTAGGTCGCAGTTCGATGATCGACTTTGTTGTCGTCTCATCTGATCTGCGGCCGCATGTCTTGGACACTCGGGTGAAGAGAGGGGCGGAGCTGTCAACTGACCACTACCTGGTGGTGAGTTGGCTCCGATGGTGGGGGAGGATGCCGGTCAGACCTGGCAGACCCAAACGTATTGTGAGGGTCTGCTGGGAACGTCTGGCAGAGTCTCCCGTAAGACGGAGCTTTAACTCCCACCTCCGGGAGAGCTTTGAACACGTTCCGAGGGAGGCGGGGGACATGGAGTCCGAGTGGGCCGTGTTCCGCGCCTCTATTGTCGAGGCAGCTTATCGGAGCTGTGGCCGCAAGGTTGTTGGTGCCTGTCGTGGTGGCAACCCTCGAACCCGGTGGTGGACACCGGCAGTGAGGGATGCTGTCAGGCTGAAGAAGGAGTCCTATTGGGCCTTTTTGGCTTGTGGGACCCCGGAAGCAGCTGATAGGTACCGGCAGTCCAAGCGGCATGCGGCTCGGGTGGTTGCTGAGGCAAAAACTCGGGCGTGGGAGGAGTTCGGAGAGGCCATGGAGAATGACTTCCGTACGGCTTCGAGGCGATTCTGGTCCACCATCCGGCGTCTCAGGGGGGGAAAGAGGTACGCGACCAACACCATTTATGGTGGGGGTGGCGTGCTGCTGACCTCAACTCGGGATGTTGTGAGTCGGTGGGCGGAATACTTCGAAGACCTCCTCAATCCTACTGGCACGTCTTCCACTGAGGAAGCGGAGCCTGGGGACTTTGGGTCGGGTTCTCCGATCTCTGGTGCTGAGGTCGCCGAGGTGGTTAAAAAGCTCCGCGGTGGCAAGGCTCCGGGGGTGGATGAGATTCGCCCGGAGTTCCTTAGGGCTCTGGATGTTGTAGGGTTGTGTTGGCTTACGCGACTCTGCAATATCGCGTGGACATTGGGGGCAGTTCCCTTGGATTGTACCGGTCTGTCGTGGTGAAGAGAGAGCTGAGTCAAAAGGCAAAGCTCTCAATTTACCGATCGATCTACGTTCCCACCCTCATCTATGGTCATGAGCTTTGGGTTATGACCGAAATGAATGAACTGAATAAGTTCTTTGCTCGGTTTGAGGCAAGT
Source organism: Garcialebias charrua (assembly GCA_038048925.1). Classification (NCBI taxonomy): domain Eukaryota; kingdom Metazoa; phylum Chordata; class Actinopteri; order Cyprinodontiformes; family Rivulidae; genus Garcialebias; species Garcialebias charrua. The sequence continues at coordinate 1,798 of JBBPBX010050234.1, read as the reverse complement.
AACAGCACACCTGCACATAAATTCCCCCCCTCTCCTGATAGCCAGGTGCTGGCGCTGTCCTCAGACAGCGTAAGGCGATCATTTATCAAGATTAATGCCCGGAAGGCCTCTGGTCCTGACAACATACCTGGTCGTGTGCTGAAGGACTGTGCAGGGGAACTCGCAGCGGTCTTCACGGACATCTTTAACATCTCACTGAGCCAGGCCATCGTCCCCACCTGTTTCAAAGCCACCACCATCATCCCTGTCCCAAAGAAGGCAACGCCCGCATGTCTCAATGACTATCGCCCAGTAGCACTCACCCCCATCCTGATGAAGTGCTTTGAACGGCTAGTCATGAAAAGCATCACATCTGTCCTCCCTGCCTCCCTGGATCCCTTCCAATTTGCATACCGACCTAATCGCTCAACCGACGATGCCATCTCCTCTGCCCTCCACACAGCTCTCACACATCTGGACACGAAGGACTCTTATGTTAGAATGCTGTTCATCGACTTCAGCTCGGCATTCAACACCATCATCCCCCAACAGCTCATCCATAAACTGGACAGTCTGGGGCTGAACACCTCAATGTGTAACTGGCTGCTAGACTTCCTGACCGGGAGACCACAGACAGTACGGATCGGGAGTAACACATCTAGCACCATCACATTGAACACAGGGGCCCCACAAGGATGTGTGCTGAGCCCCCTTCTATTCACCCTGCTAACACACGACTGCACACCATCGTACAGCTCCAACCACTTCATCAAGTTTGCGGACGACACAACAGTGGTAGGTCTCATCAGCAACAACGATGAGACGGACTACAGGAACGAGGTGAGCCGCTTGGCCTTGTGGTGCGGACACAACAATCTCACTCTCAACGTGGAGAAGACAAAGGAGATTGTCGTGGACTTCAGGAAGAGGGATGCACAACATGCCCCTCTGACCATCAACAGCACCGCAGTGGAGAGAGTGGACAGCACCAAGTTCCTGGGAGTGCACGTCTCAAAGGACCTGTCCTGGAGCAGGAACACTGCAGCACTGGCCAAGAAGGCTCACCAGCGCCTCTACTTTCTCCGCAAGCTGAAAAGGGCTGGAGCTTCAACCCCCATCATGTGCACCTTCTACAGGGGTGCCATAGAAAGTGTCCTGACCAGCTGCATCACGGTGTGGTTTGGTGCATGCACTGCATCATGCCGCAAGAGCCTCCAGCGCATCGTGAAAGCAGCTGAGAAGATCGTCGGCACCTCCTTGCCCTCACTGCAGGACTTACACAGCAAACGCCTCACTCGGAAAGCCCACTGCATGGCAGGTGATCCCACACACCCACTACACAGCTGCTTTAGACTGCTGCCATCAGGGAGGAGACTGAGGAGTCTCCAGGCTCGAACCAGCAGACTGAGAGACAGCTCTGTTCATCAGGCAGTCAGAATGCTAAACACTCTGCCTGCTCTGCCTCCCCTCCCATTTGAACTGCCTTAACACAAAAAACTTTCTCACACATTATCACTCAACACAAAGATTTTAACACTGGACTCTGTGTCATCAAACGGGTTATTCACTAAACTCTCGGTCATGTGCTCATTCAGTTTGCACTACTTCTCATATTTGCACTAATGTTTGTATTACATTACTGCCTATAGTCATACTACTGTTTACATTCACTGTTTACATTTATTAATACTGTTTACATTTATTACTACTGCTTTACATTTATTATTACTGTTTACATTTACACTACTTTTATCTACACTACTGCAGATACATATACAGCATTCTCTGACTAGCCTTATCTAAGGATGCCAAATGTGCC
>JBBPBX010050232.1:6334-25063 GCA_038048925.1 Garcialebias charrua | reverse complement strand
GAAAAAGATACTTTCAAGCCCAAAACCGCAATCATAACTGGATAACAACAAATTCAAATATACTTTTTTTCCCTGAAAAGTTACAAGAAGAAGCCTTTTTAAATCAGGAGCATCATGAAGAGTTTATGTCCTGATGCTGCTCAATAATTCAGGTCAAACAAATCTAACAAGGATCAGGTCTTCTGAACGGATTCTTCTTTGTTGAAACATTTCATCTGAGGAGCTGCAAAAACAGTAAAAAAAGTAGTTTAACCAGTTACTGCTGACTTCCAGAAACTAGCTACTACTCACATGTAAACAGAGGACATCTGCCCACTGATGGCTGCTTGCTATTCAACAGGAGCTGAGTGGCTCTTCACATTCTCAAGGTACAAACAATGGGGAGACCAGTCCTTTATTGTTGCCGGCTCAAAAGCCTGGAACAGCCTCCCCCTTGAGCTGCCTGCGTGCCACCTCTGATCTGACTCTGTTCAAAACCAGACTGAAGACTCACTTGTTCAAAAAAGCTTTCAGTGTGTAACTTTTATTACTTTGGTATTTTAGTATGTAGCATTTTTATTTCCATTGCCTCATTTTATTGCTGTTGCTTTTATTTTATTTTCACTGATTTATTGTACCGGTTTTTATATTTTCTGTCCTGTTAAGCACCTTGGTCAATACAAGGCATTGTAGGAAGGTGCTATACAAATAAAGTTATTTAGTGCGAATAGCTATCTTCTGGCTGAATATCAATGAACAGATTGTTCCAGTGTCTGGATGCTTAAAACCCGATCCATTTTGGAATGTAAGATTTTGCTTTGGCTATTTGATGTAACTGATAAAAACTGGTTTTGAATTGAATTGAGAAAGCTCCTCGGATGAAGAGCAAAACGTCTTCTGTTACAAATTAAGTCCAGTTGTTTCTGTATTGAACATTTTTTTAGATAAATAGTATAATACTGTGACGTTTTATGAATTTTGGTTTGTTTCCTACTAGTCCTGTATGAATCAATTGTAATAATAATAATCATTTTATTTAAAAGCGCCTTTCAGGACACCCAAGGACACTTAACAAATTGTGTTCCACTAAGACACTTATTGGAGGTTTGTGACTTTAAAAATCTGAGGGGACTGTTAGCATGTGTAGCTACATCTTCCACCAGCCGTCCCATTATTTAGCAAACCGTTTGTTTTTAGCTACATTAGCATTTTGCTCATGTGTGCTCACAGAGTGTGAACACGTTTTTAGCAACACACCACGTAACATTCAATAGTCACATCATACACAGCTTTAAAGTTATGCATGCTGTTGTAATAGAGCTGACATCATTACACACACAAAAAGAAAAAAATAAAGGTAAACTTACCGCAACGTGTTTTCTCAAATTTGACGTCGAGTTCATGTAGGCTGAAACATCTACAAGTTTTGGCAGACACAGCTGACAGCGCATGATGTAACTGTTCTTTTTAGACGACTGAAAGGTGAACATAGATCGTATGTGAGGCCAGAGGTGCTCTGAATTCGCTTCGCCAGCTTCTGTCGCCATTCTTTCAGGAACCGTCCGAACGTCTTTCTCTCAAACCGCTTTCATCTCAAACCGAGTCCAGAATCTCAACGTCACTGGCCTGCGCCGGCTGCGTGGAGAGTTTGTTGTGGTCACGTGACTGGTTGGCTTCACTTGATTGGTTAGATGTCAGGTGACAATAAGTAACGCAATAAATTTGCCGCAAATGTTTTTATATATTTTAAACAAAAAGTAACGGTAGCGATCGGCAGAAAGCCCATAGTAACGGAGTAAAAGTTGCAGTTTCCTCCCCTAAAATTTACTCAAGTAAAAGTATAAGTATTTCACATTTAAACTACTCTCACAAGTACAATTTTCTCAAAAAGTTACTTAAGTAAATGTAACGGAGTAAATGTAACGCGTTCCTACCCACCTCTGTGTAGTTGACCAGGTTCTTTGGTAGAAAATGTGCTACTGGTCCACCTTGTACACTGAATACAGCAATTATCTTTCCTGCTAAAAAAGACTAATCTTTCCTAGAAGCTGTTATACAGAGCACAACATTATGGTGGTTAATTGCTACATAGATATGCTTATGAAAAAATATATAAGCAGATGTTTATTAACATTTTGATTTTAATAGTACAGTAGTCCCTTGATTATTGTGGGGGTTACATTCCGGAGAGCCCCGCAATGAGTGAAAAACTGCGAAACCGAATTGCTACATTTATTATTTTAGTATTTATTTAAAATTTAAGGCTTTATAACCCCTTCCCACACTCTTGAAATGTTCTAAACCCTTAAACCTATGCCATTTTAAAAGCATGCGTACATGTACTGCACAGTAGATACTGCAAAATTTTATACGGGGACTCACCAGCGTTCGTCCGGGTCCGGTCCAGTTCTGATCTGCTCTCTGCAGCCGTTGAGCACCAGACAATTTTAGAGAGAGCTGCACGTTCGGAGAGCCAGCACAAAACCACACAATGGTCCTGATTGATTCCAAATAATCCAGAGAAATCCAATGAAAAAAGTCTGTATGAGCTCCTGAGAAGACACTGGGCCTCCAAGCAACGACTTCCCGCTTGAGAGGCTCCCTGGGCGGGCAAGCAGCACTCAGATTGACAGATGAGGCTGGAAGTAGTCCTAGTCCGGTTCTGATCGGCTCTCTGCATCCACTGAGCACCGAAGTGACTATGAATAAGGACCAAACTTTTTAGTCAGGTTCAGAACAGATCAATACTTTCCCTCCATTTTGGCAGAAAGCAGCGGGCTGGAAGCACTATTGAATTCTATGAAGTGCACGGTTACCTTGGGGGTAATGTAGTTCTTTTGGACTGGTGATACAGTCTAGGTTCATTGAAAGAAAACTACAAAATAGCGGCACATGTCCGTAATATTATTATTTTTCGTGATATTTTCATCTGTACAGTCCCAGTTAGATGAGTAATATAAAAGTTGACAATCATTGAAAAACTGAGAAAGGACGAGTCTGCAAAGTCGAACCGCAAGGTAGTGAGAAACTACTCTACAATCACTTCTCTAAAGATAAAAAGATCCACCTCTTGAATTGTGGTTTCTTCCCTGCCAGAGTTTCCACTCTATCCCTCGCTTGGCCACAAATCTATCATGAAGAAAGTGTCACATTTTTCAGCAGACAGACTCCATACACAATATCTGCACAATCTCCATCTAGGAGTTTTTGGCAATTTTACTAATTTACTGTAGTATGTTTGTTTAGTCATACAGCTGAATGTCAAGCACATTTCTGCATTGACAGATGCACCCACAAACTTCTGACCAATCACATAATATTTGAGACGTGCACCTGAGAGAAGTTCAGCTCAGTCCTTGTGTTGAGAAGAGGCAGGTGAAGCTGCTTTGAGAACAAAATTACATATTTTTTTGCCCTGCCACTATAGTCAGGTAGCGCCAATGTCACCTTCTTGGATGGAACATACAAGGACCTTCATGACTGTAAGATTGCAGCACTTACTACAAAACTAATGTGGCATGTTATATGTTGTGTGTATTCGTTATTTTAATGACTAAAAAACATGATTGTGGGTGTGGTTTATATAATCACATCCCAAATGTGCAGACTGACTCTAAAAATACAATATGGCAAGGCCCATAATCCAGGTCCTGTTGACTTTACTTTTAACAACTGAAGGAAATAAACTTTGTCTACATTTTTATGTCTGTATATATAACTTGCAAATAAATTGTGTTTTCTGCACCAAACTTCAATTTATTTATTGTTTCAGGAAAATACAAAATAAAAACAAATATGTTGGCCATTGATCAGGTGTTTTATACAGTCCTTGTGAAGATGAATTAGGTTTAGAAGATCATTGAGTCTTAATGAGACATTTAAAAGGCTGTAGATGAGGCTCCATTCAAAGGTTTGAAAACGCTCGGGAAAAATCTGACAGAAGAGATGCTAGCTAGTAGTTTGTGGCAAAAGCTTTACCGTATTCGCCGTTGTAAAATACGCACCGGTGTACGCTTTGTCCAATTATTAACAATAAACAAGAAAAAAATCGTAAATAATACGCTTCAGTGTTTAATACGCGTCATCGCCACGCGACGCGTCAGCGCCTCATTTGCCCTGATTAAGATGGCGGCGACAGAAGCAAGCGAGTACGAAGAACTTCACAAGGAAACACGGTAAAAACAATTATTTCTTTGCGAGAAAAAAAATATTTCTTAGCTGACTTTATAGCAGACGTGCTCCTGAGCTTAACGAAATGTTCAAATCAGCTGGATTAAAAAAAAAAGTTCGCCAAATTTTAGGCAGGCGGTTCGGACCGGACGCTTTGTTTCTTTAAATTTAGCTAAATAAACGCTTAAAAAAATATATTTCTTAGCTGACTTTATAGAAGACGTGCTCCTGAGCTTAACAAAATGTTCAAATCAGCTGGATTTTTTAAAAAAAGTTCGCCGAATTTTAGACAGGCGGTTCGGACCGGACGCTTTGTTTCTTTAAATTTAGCTAAATAAACGCTTAAAAATATATATTTCTTACCTGACTTTATAGCAGACAGTCCCCTGAGCTCAACCAAATGTGAAATCAGCTGGATTTAAAAATCTGCGGTGTGGTTTATGAGTTACGGTATCTTGCTAACAAAAACAGCTACATCCATGGCAAGGGGCGGGCAGCGACAGAGTCAGTCCGACCAGAGGAGGCTTTTTTCGGACACATGAGCTAGAAACGTCTGGAAGTGGCCCTCTTCCTCTTCGCTCTCTGCAGTGGCGGATCTACCATTCAGGCGAAGGAGGCCGTGGCCTGGGGCCGCCAATCAGCAGGGGCCGCCAATGAGCAGGGGCCGCCAATAAGCAGGGACCCCAGCCATCACCTACATCCCTAACATTGCTCCTGCTTGTTAATGTACGTTTAACATAAAAATAATTATAGTTACGATGAAAACTATCTTTAAAAACGCAACAGAAAAAACGGTTGAGTTCTGTTCCCCCCTACTAAAATGGACTATTCCGTCATGCGTCATGACGTCACCCACTAATCCAGGAAGTGCTGTATGCTCGCTGCTGTTTTGTGTGAGAAGGAAGCGGGAGACAGGAGACAGAAAGCGGAGCTGAAAAACGTAAAAAGCGTCAAAAAACAATAACGTATGTTTCTTCACTACCGAAAGTGACAACCTTTTTAATGGGTCGAATTCTAAAACTTCATCAACTGTTAATGACGGTCACGAGCGGCAGCGGCCCATTTAAAAGTGTGGCGGAACCGCCGCCGGACATCAGGATCCAGGAGGATCAGGAAGTCAATGGCGCCGAGGCAGTGACTCAAGAAGATGAAGATAAAGACGAGGATTCAGCAAGATGAGGTACGAGTTTTAGAAATTATTTTGTAGGTTGGGTAAAAGAAATCCTAACAGTAATCAGCTGAGACAACCACTATTTTCACGTTTTCTTTCTGTATCAAAATATTAAAAGATATTCGACCTAAATCTTCTGACTTAAATAGGAGAGAGGGGATTATATATTTTACCTACTTTAGCTCTCTGCCCTGCTTGCTTAGTATACAGTATTATTAAATTATTCGGACTTTACATTGAATAGAATAGATCTAAAATATTCCACAGTTATCTATAAAAAAAAATTCTCAACCATTTTACAAAATATTTGACTGTTAAAACTTCATCAGACTATCATTGTTTTGTTATTTGGTCCATAGTCCCTCCATTAAATACATTATAAAGCACAACTTATAGCTTTCAGAGTAATGCAAAAATGTGTTTTTTAATAATGACAGGTTTGCTTTGGACAGAAATGCCACTGTTAGTTTAAAACAACAGAATCAAAAGGCTAGGATTGCTAAATTAAAATGTTATCTAAAATGTAAAAATTGATATAAATGAAAAGTGACATTCCCTGATGCATGCTCAATAATCCAGGTGGGAAAATCTGTGACATTATTTGAGTCATTTAGTTTACAGTACGTCTTACAGTCTGTGTAAGTTTTAAGGTTTAAAAAGAAGTCAAAACTTTCAGTCTTAATTATGGAAACTTGGATAAATGAGAGCCTTCACATGTGTTAAATGTAATAATGTCTTATTTTTTCTTTTATTTCCTCCAACACTAACATATTTGTTGTTTTTTTCAGATGCAGTCTTTAAACATGCATCATTAAAGACCAGAAACAAGACAGAAGACAACTTTCATAGAAGTCCAGCTGAATAATCAAGGTAATTCATGATCACTTAATGCTGTAAAAAGTGTCTCATGCCTGGACATCTTGCTGTTCATATCGAGCCAGTGTGTGAATTCATCTCAAAGTACCACATCTCAACTACACACACTCACTTTTCACATTGATCTAACAACTGTTCCCTGTTACAGAATATGTAATATAACGTTAAAAGAATTAAAGTTGTGAAAATCTTATAATTTAGGAAAATATATTTCTACTGTATTGCTCACATCTACCCTCTCTATTTGTTTGTGTTTATTTAGTGTTGTTGAATTTTGGTGTAAGACTTGATTTAGAGCCTTTTATTGCAATAATAAAACATCCATCCATCCATTTTCTTCCTCTTATCCGGGGTCGGGTCGCGGGGGTAGCAGCCTAAGTAGGGAGGCCCAGACTTCCCTCTCCCCAGCCACTTGGAGCAGCTCCTCTGGGGGAATCCCAAGGCGTTCCCAGGCCAGCCGAGAAACATAGTCCCTCCAGCGTGTCCTGGGTCTTCCTCTGGGTCTCCTCCCGGTGGGACATGCCCGGAACACCTCACCAGGGAGGCGTCCAGGAGGCATCCTAACCAGATGCCCGAGCCACCTCAACTGGCTCCTCTCGATGTGGAGAAGCAGCGGCTCTACTCCGAGTCCCTCCCGGATGACTGAGCTTCTCACCCTATCTCTAAGGGAGAGTCCAGCCACCCTGCGGAGAAAACTCATTTCAGCCGCTTGTATCCGAGATCTCGTTCTTTCGGTCACAACCCAAAGCTCATGACCATAGATGAGGGTGGGAACGTAGATCGATCGGTAAATTGAGAGCTTTGCCTTTTGACTCAGCTCCCTCTTCACCACGACAGACCGGTACAGGGCCCCTTTACAAAGGTTTGCCTGGGGCCCCAAAATGTCTAAGTCCGCCACTGGCTCTCTGAGTCCTCTGCTGCTGCCCATAGAGCCCATAGCGGCCAAAACTGGTACTGCACCATTTTTGCCCAAAATGTAAAACGGCGAATCAGAGCGAAAAATGGGTCTAAAAATATGGGGAAAAAATCCATAGATGATACGCTTCGGTGTTTAATACGCAGGACATTCAAATGAGCAAAAAAAAAACGCGTATTATACACCGGTTTTTACGGTAATCTTATAACTTTTGCTAAAATATTATGCTATCTTATTCTCATGGACCCAGAATTGTGCTTCGTTCAGTCCAGTGACATGAGTATCCATGTAAAACCCCTAACTACTAATCCTCTTGATCCCAGTGATTAAATAGTAATGACAACTAAGCCATTTTGAATTGAAAGTGCAGTTTTGTGAGTTTGGGTATTTAAATGAACTACAAGAAATTTACATCGGTCAAGTTGAAAAAAAAAGCTCATTTCATGTCATAAAGACATCTATGATCAAGCTTTTAAAAGATTAGGTCTGTGACACTGACATCAATATAAAAGCTCCTAAACAATGCCACCTGCTGTTTAAAGACATCAGACTGTGTGTTGAGATTTATTATTAATTTTAGTATTATTATTATGAGGAAACGGGCCTGTAAACAGGCCACAGTCAGTATAATGTTTCTTTTTAAGTTTTCAAAGCTTTGTACACATTCTTGCTAATTTGCCAGCAACAGCCTACATTCTGATGGTGGGTGATCTTAATGATGCTCTAAATCATCATAGGTCACCACCAGAGCACATTAAGTCACTTCTTTATTCATTAAAAAGCCTTTAATGAGACCCAAATGAATTGTGTTAACTAGAGCACAAGCAATTCAGAATGACTGAATAACTAATAAGGTTTAGTGCTGCATTGTGAGTTCACAGTGCTAAGGAAAATAAAAATAAGAAAAAAAGTATGATGGAATCATACTCACTTAAGGATATCAGCCTCTACAAAATCTCTGAAGGGTAGACATTAAAACCTACAAACTCCATACAAACACCATTAATGAGCTGAAAATGTCAAATTGTATTTCAAACAAATTACTGAAAAAGTTTCAACTTTGAATCGATCGCAACTAGATCACAATTCAAAGTTAAAATTCTAACTAGCTTGGTCTTACTTTCAGTAGATGCAGTTACAGTGATAATATCAAGCTTTAATCAAAGTGTTACTGTGTGCTTCTGAATTGATAACATCTTCATGACAGCTGTGAAAGAACATGGACGCCTGAAAGCTCTCTCTGGTTTGCAAAGCAGTAATCCACAGAGGTCCTTGGATAAAAGTTTTTAGATTGCAAAGTAGAACTGTAATTTCTCTGAAATTCAGTAAGAAAATTCAGATTAATTTGTTTCCGGGGAAACATAACTAAAACCTGGATGATATATCTTGTGAAACTCATCCGTTTTTTTTTAATAAAGAAAAATGAGACGATAGATACAGGGTATTTTGTAGAACTGCAAGCAAATCGGGTCATTTCTGACACCTCAAGGGTTGATAAGCAGCTAAGAACCCACACTTATAGCTAAATATATCAATGAAGACATGTTCAGGTCATGGCAGAGGAAACTAATTTAAGTGTGGGCTGATGTTCTGCAGTAGAACTGACAACTCCAAACTGACTCCACAAAAAGTGTCTCTGATTACAGGTGTTTTTCAGAGGTGTCAAGTAACGAAGTATAAATACTTTGTTACTTTACTTAAGTACAAATTTTAGTTATCTATACTTTAGTAAAGTAATTATTTTTCAGCCTACTTTATACTTCTACTTCTTACATTTTCACGCAATTACTGGTACTTTCTACTCCTTACTTTTTAAAAATAGCCTCGTTACTTTTCTTTCATTTTGCCGTTTATTTATTTATTTTTTCATTCAGCTAGTCATGTTAAAAAAAAATTGTCCAGAGAAATTGCGCCATCCGGATAGAGTGAAATCGATTGTGGTTGGATGAGAAGTTTAAACTTATAGCATTCCGACACCTTATTGGTTTGTATGCGATCCATGACACATCACGTCACGCGCCAGAGCAGGTCTGTGGTCGCAGCAGAGTAGCTTGAAAATGTCCGTGGCAGAGACTGAAGAGAACTCGAAGGAAATGTCACAATCAAGCACCAGCGAGGAGGTTGGTAGCCAAGAAGACCAGCCGATCCATGTACATCCCTGGCCGTACCTCGAAGATTTTTTTGAAATGGTTGGATACAAAAACAACTCTTTTCGTATGCGCTGCAAGCTCTGCGCACCCAAGTACAATGAGCTAATGGCTTTCAAAAACTCTCCATCTAATCTGAAAAAACATATTGAGGTAAGCTGAAAGTTTTTTTTTTTTTATCAGTTGATTACTGACTTCTAGTGACCTAGTAACATACTAATGTTGTATAATGTTTTCTATGGTTAGGAGGTACTAGCCATGGAACTAGCTACATGCTCTGGGTTTGCTTGCTAACATTGTTTCTCTTTTTTATTCAGATTTAAAACATATTTTCTTTCTGTCAGAGTTTTCACTGAACTTAACAAAGTTTTACTTCATAGACTACGTTCACACTGCAGGCAAATGCGATTTTTTTTCTTTGCACCATGCAACCCATATCAGATATTTCCTGATAGTTTTTTTTTCCTGATAGTTTTAAGATGTAGTCATTAACACTGGGATTAATGTTTGTTAGCAAAGTAATCCATGAACTACTGATTGGATTTTAATGAAATGTTCACAGAGTAATTGTTCTTTCTATAACTAATGACATTTATGCTGCTTTCAAACTATTTTTGTCTTGAGATTTTTTTGTTATTGTTGCTTTTTTATGTTAATTTCAACTGTTTTATGCTCCTGTTAGCTTCTTTCCCTCATCTTTAGCTTCTTCTGGCCATTTTTTCTAATTTTCTGATAATTTCACCTTTTATACTGAACATTTCTGCATTTGTCATATATTCTCAGCCCCTTTTAAGCTTTTAATTTCACTGTTTGTTCATCAGCAAATTTCAGCAATCATTCAGCTAGTTTTGAGGTCCACTTTAACTGTTCAGGTTCAGTGAGCATTGACAGTTCAGTTCACTTTTAGCATCTTTGCTCAAAATCATCCAGAAACAAACAATCACATTGCATTTTGCAGGAAATGCAATTTATCTAGTTGCTGTATTTAATATTTAGAATCTAATTTAATTTAAAACAGCTTTATGTAGGTGGCAATATAATGGTCTCCTCTTCATAAGTGAACAGTGAAACTGCTCCCTAACTTGTAGTCTGTCACAAGGTCACAAGGTGTGTAGTCACAAGGTGGAATTCACTCTTCTCAGCCGTAGAAAGAATAGTGAGAATTTCAAGAGAGGAAGGCGAAGGAGCCCTTGCAGCTGTCTGCAGTGAACTAGATACACCTATGTAAGTGTTTTTTTTTCCTGCCTTTAAGTTAATGAAGTGATTTTTTTTTTATTCTGTAGAACAGTGGTTTTCAAAGTATGGGTCACAAATAAAAAACTATCCTAATAAATCAAAAAGAAAAAATAAATAGGTCCTCTGGGTGGTTTCTTCTTTAGTGAAAGGTTTCGTTTCTCCTCCAAGAGACTTCTTCAGTCTGAAGAACTGAAACTGAAGAAGAAACTTCTTCATACATTTTTACTTTTACTTGAGTAAAAAGCTAGAGTTGATACTTCTACTTCTACAGAAGTATTTTTAAATCCCAGTATCTATACTTCTACTTGAGTAATGAATGTGAATACTTTTGACACCACTGGTGTTTTTGTACCAAACAGTTGTAAAAACAGTAATTACATTATTAAAACAGTAATGAAGACAGTAATACAGACAATAATTACGGTATAATAATTGTGTTTGCTTTCATAAAGCCGGGAAAAACTCCAACGCAGTTGGATGCATACCTAGGGTGCCCAGGAGACACATTGGAGGTACTGAAGTCCTTCCCAGCTGTGTGCCATCTATCACTTAAGCTAAATACAGCACTTCCAGCCTCAGCAGCCTGTGAAAGACTGTTTAGTGTTGCTGGGCTGATCTTCAGTCTAAGAAGAGCATGCATTGGCTCAAAGAACTTTGAAAACCAGCTGCTTTTGCGGCTGAACCAAGCCTATAGAGCTTTGGAGCGTGACGTCACGGTCCGCGGCGCAAAGCATGATGGTCCACGGCGCACAGCATTGTGGGATTGAAATCGCCATTTTAAAAGCCCTCTAAAAGAAGCTCTGTTTCTCGTTTTTTTTGTTAGAATCTAAGAAGGTTGTAACAGTTTTGCAATGGTCTAAACATGCTGTGTTATTGGATGTAATGTCCAGTCACACGACCTGAAAGTAGATAGAAAACGGACTTTCAGTTTCTGTTTCCTGCTGGAAGCAGCGCGAGGGAGCTCATGTGTCGGACCTAACAAACAGGAGATGAATGTCCTGATATCAGCTGTGAAACGTCCTGATATAACTTTCTCCATGTCCCAAAATAACTGCTAGTTTGTTCCAGACATCCTGGTGAGTGTATAAATTCGTTTTGTTGGAGTTGTGCCATAATTTTTGCACGATTTTTTCCGGGTGTTTAGTTCATAGAAGTGGGTCAGCCTAGTTTAGGTTGGGTTTATATTTTTTATATAACGTAGTCTGATTTTAGACAGAGTGGACAGCTGTGTTATTGTGAAATAAACTGTTTAAAGTTTCTAGTGTGTTGTGACTGTTACTGTATTAATACTGACCTGTGTTCTGATCTATCCTTGTCAAGGCAAAACTTCATATGAAATGAATGAAAACTCCAGAAGAGCTCAGTGAAGCTGCAGATGGAGAAGCAGGGACCAGCAAATACTGTACACCGTCCATGTTGCTCAGGTAGTACCACATAAAACAATTTCTTCATGCACAAACAGAAAGGTAGTAGTCATCTGTTACAGAACAGGTCAGAGCTGAATAAAAACCAGCTGGAAAAAGTAAATTTAAAGTATTAAATAGGACTTCCTTGTTTTGTCATCATTGTTTAATGTGTCACACAAAACTGTCTAATACCTGTGTCTTTTTCTCTTCAAGGGATGGAGGTGACAAGCTCATAACAGAAGGACGTTGTTATCTGACAAAAGCTTTGATATTAGACTGTGTGAGAGTCAAGGTTCTTGTCATTCACATCACATGTTGTACGTGAGGTGGAATGAAACTGTGTACACAGGGTCCCAGTTACAGCCAACAAAAGTACAGTATAAATGAATGATGTGCTGAAGTTAAAATCCCATCATTCACTAAAGGGAGATTTCCACTTGATACTAATGATTTTGAAAACACCATGAGCACACCTTAGAATTCATGTGGAAAGTATCACTGGTTGCATGAGAAACAAATATAAAATGTTACATAGAACTACACCAGTTAACTATACTGGTGCTTACATGTGAAAGTGAAGAGGAGACACTTCTTCAGATTGTGTATGTGCTGTATGTAAAATGTAGACTGGAGAAAAAAAATTATATTTGCTGGACTCGTTGTTTTGAAATATTTTTACAGTTGAATAATAAGTGGTTGTTTTTTCTCATTTAATAAAAATTAATATGGTAAACATTTATGAAATATTTACTTCAGCACTAACATGTAAACATCATGAAATTGATCACATTTGTAGTAAACATTTGATGTATTAACAAATTTCATTAACAGGGATTAACCTGTCCAAATAAAAGTTGAATGAATGAATTTCAGGTAAGAAATAAACAAAATGAAACAGATCCATTTTGAAGTAAACATTTGATGTAATTAAACATTTCTAGTAACAACGTGATGAACATTGTGTATACATTTTATAGAAAAATTGCTACCCAAAAATGTGCAAATATACAGCATGATTTACATAATTATGTATCCCTTGAAGCTGGAGAACAATCTGAGAAACATCTTTAGGAAGCTTCATGCTTTCTGTAGATGTCCAGCCATGTCTGGGTCCACACAAGGTCACAGTGGTTTGATTGTGCACCTGTGCAGTGTGGACGATGCTTCTTCAGGTGAACTTCATCTCCTGCCTCCAGCTGCTGGATGCTGCATGTCTTATATTTGTGAGGGAACTTTCTCCAGGCAGCAGCGATCACATGAGTCCATCAGGAGATGCTCCATGTTCAGGAGTTGGATTTTGTACTGCTAGCTGCATTTTAATGCATCACCCTCATCATGACTCAGAGAGCAGAACCTGTGAACACACAATTAAAATGGTGAATGAAAAGACAGAAACATTTGTCTATAATATATATGCATCTTAATACTTATTATATATAAAGTAATCTAATCAAGATTTGTCTACATGTCATTAGACTAACTCAAGTCATTAAAAATAAGGTAATTTTATACTTGGAGCTTTGTAAATCAGTTAAAATCCTATAAAAAATTAAGTGTTCACAAGTTTTAATACTAATAGCATACAGAAGGTTGATTGATTATGAAAGACATGTATAATTTATGTAAAATTAATGAGCCAACAACGTACCTTCAATGTATTTACAATCTGGGGGCTTTAAAAATGTCCAAATCATCTACCCAGCTATTCATAGATTGGACCAGCTCTCCCAGTGAATTGTAATTATAAAAATTATTTGTGGTGTAAACACTGACACAGACCAGGTTTGCTAAAATGACTGGGAATGTCAGTGGAGGCAAGTATTACTCCGGGTCTCTGCTCCATTTATTTATTTATTTCAAACGGGCAACATTTACAATTATACCGATTTTTTCCATGTAGTTTTTTTTCCTCACCTGGGAGAAGCTTATTAGGATACAGTCCACTTTATTTTGCCTGCTTTTCAGAATCGTGACGGAAGATACAGCGCGAAAACAATGGAAAATCTCCTGAATTTCTTTTTTTTTTCTAAAGACAACAAAAATGGCGGCCGAGACCGGAACGCCCAGAAACGCCCCCGACACCCGCCCACACAGTGACGTCTGCTCCAAAGCTCTATAGGTAACTCTTGAACGTTCCATGTTTGGCTGAAAGTAAAATGTAGATGCATCAATAAAAGTAATTAATGACATGTTTTGAAGTTTGACTTTTTGCAATTAGTCATATCTTCAGCTCCATGAAACATATGGTAATGCTCAATAATACCCCTATATGGTTATTTTAATATATTTAAATTTGCATTTAAATGTGTCTATTTTCAATGGGCATATATGCAGTTAAGACAGGTAGCTTAGTGCACCCCTAGTTTTTCAACATTAACAATATAATATAATCTAGTCTAAAAAAATGATTTTTGTGGGGGAGGTGGGGTTGTATACAATAGTATGTGTGGTGCGGCCTAAGCATTTGTCTTTGTTGTTGCTTTTTCTTACGCTACTTTTACTTTTATACTTTTAAGTAGTTTTGAAACCAGTACTTTTTTACTTTTACTTGAGTAAAAAGCTAGAGTTGATACTTCTACTTCTACAGAAGTATTTTTAAATCCCAGTATCTATACTTCTACTTGAGTAATGAATGTGAATACTTTTGTCACCACTGGTGTTTTTGTACCAAACAGTTGTAAAAACAGTAATTACATTATTAAAACAGTAATGAAGACAGTAATACAGACAGTAATTACGGTATAATAATTGTGTTTGCTTTCATAAAGCCGGGAAAAACTCTTTGTGCAACACTTGGCTGAGGGTCAGTGTCACCTCGCTAGTTAACGTACATGGCATCACCAAACACAATAACAATGGAAGACTTTTTAGTTGGAGCTGTGCTCTTTTTTGCTTTGTTTTGTTTTGTTTTTTGAATGTCCAGAGGACCAAACTTAGCTTTTTCAGATCTTCTACAGTGACTTCCAAGTATTGAGTCTACATGTCTTCCAAGACCACCTTATTCCTTGTGACTTGGCTTCATCCTGATCTTGTCCCTCTAACTATCCAATGCAACAGTCTGGCTCAGCAACCTGCATCAACAGCAACATGCTCCTCTCTCCACCAATACTCACCTCCTCTGCATCAAAACCCTCTTGTGGAAACCTAGGATCTCGTCTCTCCCTCCTCTCTGACTCATCTACAAAACACAACATCCGTAAAGAAAGACTTTTTTCAAAATACTATTATTTAACTGAACTACAAGCTACAAGAATACTTACCGTACCTTTTCCTTCCAACCCACAAACACCTTTACTTGTAAATAAAGACACTCCACTTTTGTACGTCTGGCTCTGTCTGTTTCTCAGTCTGCTACGTGGGGTCCAATATTATCTAAAATCATGTTACAGTTGGGTAGATTTCTGTTTGCGAAACATTATAAAACAGTGTTTATAGTGCGTCATCTAGAAGTTTGTCCAGTTTGCTCAGTCAATCAACAACTTTACGTATAAACCAATCCTTAAATAATATTGGAGTTCCTATGATGTGATCGAGCCTCTTTATTACGCCATAATACAATTTACAGGGATGCAAATAGCATGTCAGGGACAATTTGCATCTATGTGCATTTAACACAGCATTTTGCACAATGTATCATGTAGCTCTTCGAGCAAATCTATTGTGATGCAATAGACAATGTTTTGAGTCTGCTGACAGTCACTGCTCTGCACCTTACACTAACCACAACCAAAGTAACAAAAATCTTGAACACACAAAAAACAGGTAGGTAGTGACTATCACTTTCTTAGTCTGTAAAAACTTGTGAAGCAAACAGACACTTTAACAGCAGAGATGCACTTCACAGACATTTTTCAGGGAATAGTTTTTGTTATGGATGACGTCATGAGAATTTTGGGGAATCCCCAAAGTCCCAGATGTTGGGTAAACAACATGACAAACCTCATGCATTCAACAATTTCCTGTGGAATTAATAAAGTTCTATCTTATCTCATCTTACTAGTCACCTCCAGTGTTGGGAATGTTACTTCAAAAAAGTAATTAATTATAGTTACTAGTTACTTCGCCCAAAAAGTAACTGAGTTAGTAACTGAATTACTCACCTATAAAAGTAATTAGTTACCAGGGAAAGTAACTATTGTTTGTTTGGTTGGTTTAAGTTTAGATATATCTACGAATTTTAAGTAGAAATAATTACAGCACCTCAACAGAACATGACTGGTTGACATACTATACTTCAAGTTTTTTCTTCATTGCAAAATACAGGTTAACAAAATAATATAACAATTGTGTTTTCAGCTCTATGTACACCCTGTACTGTTCAAGTGTTTTCTTAGAAATAAAAGTAAACAGTTAAAATAAGTGCTTTGTAGTGTAAAATAAAATCAAACCCTCACACAACTGGTTCTTCAAGTATTTTCTTAAAAACAAAAGAACCATTTTCACAATATGAAGTACTTTTAAAACAGTACTGAAAAGCTGAATTACCTGAGCAGTTGATGCTTCATCAGATCAGATTACGACGGACGTAGACGCTCCGGGACATAATGTACACTTCACATGCACGTTCTTGCCTTTTACCTCAAGGAGAGTAAAGTAATTTCTGTATTTCCACTTTGAAAACGCCAACTTTCCCTCCAGACTCGCCATTGCTGCCAGACTTCTGTTTCAGCAGCGTCGTGTGTGAGCTGAACAACAAAACCGATTGGCTGACCTCTACCTGACACTCTACCTTAGCCAATCAGCATCATCCTTATTGTTTCGCCCCTCCCTCCCCTCTGCTTCCTCCCCCTCCACCCTCCCTCACCAAGGGGAAAAAACGTAAACAAACAGCACGAGAGCCTGCGTGCGGAAGACTGAAAGTAACGTACCCCCATTTAGTGTTTGTAACGGTAACGGCGTTGTAACGATAGACATAGTAACTACTTAGATTACCCGTTAATGAAAAAAAGAACTCCGTTTGTAACGCCGTTTATTTGTAACTCCGTTATTCCCATCACTGGTCACCTCCAGTGCTTTTGTCCATGTCAACTCAAATAAAAACTATGTACCTGGGGCCAAAATAGACATAGAATATATTAAAGGATACAGCAAAGCTCAGCTCAAACATTTGCTACAATGCAGGAGACTAGCAGTGTCCGGCAACTGGAAAGAACAATAGAAAGTAATGTATGGGATCCCAGTGTTTCCATGTTGAGTCATGCTTTTTCACCTTGATGAAAAGGAGCACAGATGACATTACCATACCACTTTTTTTATAAAGCACTTTAAACAGTGACAGTGCACACCAAAGTGCTGTACAGGGACAGACAGACCAAGCACTCAGCAATAAAACTACATAACGGGAAACCGAATATAGAAACAAAAAATGATAGTGGATAACAACAACAGCAGCAATATGACCAACACAGTGTGATGCACACAGGCTCAGCACAGATCACACAGTGCCAAAAGACAGGGAATAATGGTGTGTTTTAAGGAGGATTTAAAAACTGTGAGGGAGTGGACCTGTCTGACAAGCAGAGGTAACTCGTTCCCAGTGGTGGGATGTAACTAAGTACAAGTACTTTGTTACCATACCTAAGTACAGAGTTTGAGTTTGTTCTCCACCACTGCTTGTTCCACAGTCTTGGGCCTGCGACAGAAAAGGCATCCTACATTAGACCATGTAGGATGCATGGAATTTATTTTCCATGAATTGCATAGGTTTTTAGCAACAGCCTGATAAATGATTGTGCCAGAGGCTTTTATTTTATCAAAGTTAATGCTCAATAATCCAGGTTTTAAAAAATCCAACATGTGTGTTTGCCTTGTGCTCTTTTTGTGGATAATTGTTGTGTTTTGTTGTCTTACTTTCTATCTTTCCTTTCTCTCAAAAAAAATCATATTGGTGTGAGAGGATGGCTGTAAGGTGAGAATGGAGGCCATCTATAAAAGGGGAAAAAAATCCAACAAAGTTCAGTCAGGTTACGTGGACAGTTTATTTTATTTATTTATTTGTTTAGATATTTCATCCTTCATCCAAAGGACTTCATCAGTCCGAGGAGCCACAACTAACTCAGTCTTACAAACGACAACATCCACATAGTGGACCAACCAGTTTGCTGGTGATAAGAGTTTCTGGAGTCTGCCCTCTCCCCCCTCATCTCCTCTGAGACAGCCATAGCCAAACTGGTTCAAAACATCAAAGTTCATGCTCAATAATCCAGGTAGAAAGTCCAACAAAATTCAGTCAGGATATCTGGACGGTTTCTTTTTTTCCTGGTTGGTGTTAGGTTCCCTTTCAGTCAAGTTCTCTCGGTGCAACATATGCTATGGGAATTGTACCCCCGTGCGATTACCTGAAGGAATACATTCACGCCTTTACGGCTAGGGCGTCAGCGTCGCGCCAGAGGCCCCGCCCTCTTGGTATGTAAGCGGCTGACGCCATCCATCTTTCTCTTTTTTGCCCTTCAACTCGCTTAACACTAGCACTACCACATGTGAGCCATTTGGATATTCTAACTATACTTCCCATGGGAGTTAGTCAAATGGCTCATTGAATTAGCATTTTTGCAGCCATTGGTATGTATATGAGGCCATTCTGTTGGTGTGGATGAGGCCTTGGGGGCATAATTATATATCAGAGTCAGAGAGTCAGAGAGTCTTTATTGTCATTTGCACCGCATGTGGTACATGTGATGAAAACGAGATTATGTACACAGGGTTGTGTATATAAATATATATATATATATATATATATATATATATATATATATATATATATATATATATATATATATAGTATATATATATATAGTATATATATATATATATATATATATATATATA
>JBBPBX010050231.1:0-18892 GCA_038048925.1 Garcialebias charrua | reverse complement strand
CATATATATATATATATATATACATATATATATATATATACAGCAAACCCTCGACCTACGTCACCCGCGACCTACGGCAACTCAGACTTACGATTTTATCATATTTAATAAAAATATGATAAAAAATATATATATATTATTATTTTTTTTTATGTTATTAATTTCATGTGTATAGCACTTTGTTGCAGCTGTGGTTGTTTTAAATGGCTTTATAAATAAAGTATAATTATTAATATTTCGTTTTTAATTACAATTTGATCGTATTTACGCAACTTCCGGTCGTTTCCGGTCGCCATTTTACTACTGTACTGCGGTCAATGGAGCTCTAGACGCTCCTGTCAGCTGGCTTTAGAGGACCGTGTGTCCGTTCAGGGTTGCCTCATACGGATAAATTTGCTGGAAACACTCGGTCAACTCTGTGGACGTCTCAGGTCCGGAGGAGCAGCCGCCGATCGCTCCAACAACGCCGCCCGACATGCTAACGACAGCAGCTAACAGAGCAGCTAACACAGGCGAAGACACCGAGCCGACATGCCGCGGAGGGGCCATCTGCGGCCGGGAGCTCGCCGCAAATGTCCGCCTGGCAGTCGGGGGACACCGAGCTAACGCGGAGATACAAAGCCGACAGCCTTTTTGAATGAACTGACATGCTAACCAGTGCTGCTAATGGCGGGGCCTAACCGTAGCTAACGCCGAGCAGTTGTTTTGGATGGAGGATTATCGCGGAGAAACGGCTTTCAGTAAGTTTTTTTTTTTCTGGCTCCAAATATATGAAGTTAAGAAGCTAACAGTCATTCTTTTAAACAGTTTTGACCACGTGTGTGCGTGTGGAGCGTAAGGAAGCTGGGGGAGCTCGCACCCGAGCTGATGCTAAAAGACGAAGGCAGGCTTTGACCAGCTCAAAGTAAGACATTATATTTTTTATTTATTGTACAGTACTGTATTCATTTACTGTACAGTTCTGTGCATGTTCATGGCCTAGTATGTCTGCTTGTTCAGTCTCATGCCATTAAATATGTGTGCGGCGCTCCGTTAGCGGTATAGCCGCGACCTATGTCAGAAACGCGGACCTACGACAGGCAGGTGTTTTTGGTCCGCGAGGTACGACAACATCGACCTAAGTCACACACGTAGGTCCCAATCCCTGACGTAACTCGAGGGCTTCCTGTATATATATATATGTATATATATATATATATATATATATATATATATATATATATATATATATATATATATATATATATATATATATATATATATAATTATACAGCAAACCCTCGAGTTACGTCAGGGATTGGGACCTACGGGTGTGACTTAGGTCGATGTTGTCGTACCTCGCGGACCAAAAACACGTCCCTGTCGTAGGTCCGCGTTTCTGACATAGGTCGCGGCTATACCGCTAACGGAGCGCCGCACACATATTTAACGGCATGAGACTGAACAAGCAGACATACTAGGCCATAAACATGCACAGAACTTTACATGTACAGTAAATGAATACTGTACAATAAATAAAAAATATAATGTCTTACTTTGAGCTGGTCAAAGCCTGCCTTCGTCTTTTAGCATCAGCTCGCACCCGTCCGAGCTCCCCCAGCTTCCTTACGCTCCACACGCACACACGTGGTCAAAACTGTTTAAAAGAAGGACTGTTAGCTTCTTAACTTCATACATTTGGAGCCAGAAAAAAAAAAACTTACTGAAAGCCGTTTCTCCGCGATGTTCCTCCATCCAAAACAAGCTGCTCGGGGTTAGCTACGGTTAGGCCCCGCCATTAGCAGCAATGGTTAGCATGTCAGTTCATTCAAAAAGGCTGTCGGCTTTGTATCTCCGCGTTAGCTCGGTGTCCCCCGACATCTTAGGCTGCCAGGCGGACATTTGCGGCGAGCTCCTGGCCGCAGATGGCCCCTCAGCTAAGCACCTCGAACGCAAATTAAGATGGATTGGAGGTTTGGGCATTCGATTCTACGAACAAGATTTCTACAGAAGAACGGCAAAGGGGAGCCTTTCCACCCTCACAGAGTGAAAGAGGATACGCCATGGATTCCTGTGGGTGTGGATGGTGTGCGTCTCGCTCTCTGCTGTGCTCTGTGGAGGTGAAGGATCTGGATTATATTGGATTATGATGGCAGCGCTTTGCTTTTTGGCGTTTGTGGAGCACTGGTCTATCGCAAAAGGGGGAGACTTCAGCAGGACTTAATGCCTGGAGCACCCGACGTCTGGTCTGCGCGGTGACCTCGAGAAATCAGCTGTTTGCGAGCTTATCCAGAGGGTGAACAGATCACCCTCGGACTGGGACTCTGCACGCTGTGGTCAACATCTGAGGTCAGAGCTTGGATCAGTGGAAAAAGTCCCGAATTGGATCGGAACAGAGTCGCCCTTACAGACTGAAGGCTACAGAAATTACAATGTGAGCCTGAAATGAAAATATTTGTCAATTCTTATCTGACTCCCTTGGAAACAGCCTTGAAAAAGGCTGGATATCTAATTTCTCCTGAGATGTGCTTTACTGTGGAAAAACAGCTGCTCTCTTGTCTTGTCTGCTACCCCCCCCCCCCGGAGAACTTTTCTATGAGCGTTATCGGAGGCCGGCTGGTCAGACTGTCGCTATCTGGAATGTCTCATGGACAGAATCCTCCCTGCCTCAGTCTCAACATGCAACATGTAACTGTCTAAATGTGCTTATTGGTATAGTTTTTACTGTGTCATGCGGTGTCTTGGCAGACAAAATGTGATACATTTTTTTTAATACCAACGCTGTGACCCTCATGGTACTTTCCTTTTTCACACCTTTGACCTTCATCCCGAAACGGATGAGAGAGGCCGCGCTGAAGAACATGTCATGTGTTCTGAATAAGCAGCAGCTTTACACACTCTCCATCTCGGGATGACTGTGCATACATAATCACGTTGTATTGGTGACAACTGGTGCAATGTTAATAAAAGCTCTTGAATCTTGAATATATATATATTAGGCATGTAACGGTTGTAATGGGTTTACCGAACCGTTTCGGTACAGCACGTTCGGTTCGGTCCACCTGCGTACCGTTTCGGTTATTTTTTCACTCATTAAACGTTCTTAACAGGGGAATATATGCACCGCGGAACAAAATTTCCGGTGCGCGTTTCAGCACGGAGCTATTTTCGCGTGGCACGCGCAGCATTTAGCCGTTAGCATCTCGTGCGGTCTCCTTCTTGTTAAAAGATGAGCGCACGCGCAGCTTGTGTGGACTTTGTTTCATGAAGACTCTGCAGCAGCTGCATGAGTGACGCAGCAGCAACACGTCACGTGAACGCGCTGGAAACTGTCATCCGAACGTGAACAGCAGCTGTATTAAAACTACTTCATCCGAACGTGAACGAAGAGCTGCATTAAAACTCCTTCATCAGGTAATCAGAGCGGTCCAGAGCAATAACACAAGCTGTATGAGTTTTTAAATCTCTGAATCTGTCTGAACGTTGTTATATGCGCAGGGTTTAAAGTTACTGAGCGTCGCTATGAGACATTCATCACGTCAACACTTCAAAAAGTTCAGCTCTTTATGAAAAAACTAACTGATGTTGTCAACAACAAGCCCTGGACCAGATTAAAGCCCTGCCATGATGATGAAGAGTGAGAGATTCAATTGTTCAAGAGGTATTGTTTTATTATTATCTAAATAATCTTTTTTTTTAAATCATAATCTTATTAACTTGTTTTTTTTAAATCTCTTTTGTTTTTTATTTCCAGTCTGTGACAGAGGTAAATCCACCTGCAGCTAAGAAGTGTGTGATGACTGAACTGAACTCTGAACTGTTCCAGGACCTGTCCCACCAAGAAGAAGTTGTGAGTACAGTAATGAGGACAAATACAGCCACACTGCTGCTACTGAACAAAAACTTGATTAGTTAGATTGTAAACAGTCTGTTGCTGCTTATTGTTCTGGTTCTGACTGTTATTGCATTTATTAAGATTTTTATTATTGTTCATATAGTTTATTTATTGTAGAGTGCTGTTTATTTAAAATATCATCCAAATGGGTCACTTTTATTTATTACTACAATACAATACAAACATATTTTTGGCACATTTTCAAAATAAACATTTTGTAAGTCTTTATTTTGTAAAAAAAAAAAAATTTGTACCGAAAAAACCCGAAAATAAACCGAACCGAGCTCTCCTTGTAGTTGAACCGAACCGAAATGTGATTTTAGCGTACCGTTACACCCCTAATATATATATATATATATATATATATATATATGTGTGTGTGTGTGTGTGTGTGTGTGTGTGTGTGTGTGTGTGTGTGTGTGTGTGTGTGTGCGTTGGTGCAAGCGTATTGGCCCGCCTATGCGCCAGACTACGTACCGACATTATCGGGACATTTGGTATTAGCCAGCCTTTGCCAATGTCTGGATAAAACACAGATTGTATCCAAATATATTAATATGTAAACATTGTTTTTTCTCATCAATATCAGCGTAACTTGTGGCTAATAGGCTGCCTGGATGAGTTGGAGTGTGCTTTAACACTTAAAATTGTTTTAATAAAAAGTTATTTACATTTATAAAATTGGCTGGCTACGCACCTCCCAGGGTATTTGTGTGTGGTGTGTATGTTTTTGTGTATCGGTTGCATTTATTGCAGCCGTGTGTGTGGCTCACTGACACACATGGCGCCAAACTGCAACGCCCCTCCTCTGCTCCCTGTTGTGGGCGGGGCCTCAGCCGAAGCTTTAAAAGTTAAACCCCTCAGCTGACACGTGTAGAGACGTAATGGCTTCCTTTCTGCAGTATCACGGCCTGAGGTGAGCGGAGATTTTAAAAGTTTAAACCGTGGACAGCAGGTGGACGGAGGACTGCACAGAGGTAAGAATTAATTAATTTATTTATTTTTTTTATTTTTTTTTATCAACATTTATATAAATTAGCAACTATCTGTGCATGAGTTTTGAGCGTGGGTACTCGGACCGCCACCCCGCTGGGTACAGTTCTGAGGGCCGGCCGCCTGCCGAGGACAGCCGAGCGACCCACGCACGTAGACCCCCATGCGTGGGTCCGGCGCACACGGACACGTCGGTCCGTGTGCGCCGCACGTTTGATGTTTTGAGTGGTTATTTAGAGTCGAACGTGACGAAGATGAGACGAAGCGTAGCGTGACTTGACGTCGCCGCAGCGTGACACGCTGTGTGAATGCTGTAGAGCCAGGGCCGGCCCAAGCATCCATGGGGCCCTAAGCGAAATTTATGATCAGATCATTCACCCACCTAACATAAACTCATTGCAACTCTGACAGCCCTGTTTAAATGATCCTATATGCATACAGTTAGTGGTACTAAAAGTAACAAAAATAAAAAAATAAAATAAAATAAAACAGCAGTATGCAATGTACTTTACAGCAAAAGTGTCATCTGGTTTATTATCTTTGGTTCCAAAGAACTGCAGCAGTAATGTTCAAAATAATATGTATGTAGTGCAAGATCAACAACAAACAGATAAAATAAATTAGATGAATAAAAATAAATTAAATTGTGCAAAAACAGACAAAATAAAAATTAAATTAAATCTCAAGGAAATACTTAAATAATGTAAATAAACAATTACTTTAAACCGCGTACAGTAAAATGGTTTGGAAATAAATTTAAAGTTGAATGACAATGGTTTGGACATGTCCAGAGGAGGGACAGTGGTTTGGACATGTCCAGAGGAGGGACAGTGGTTTAGACATGTCCAGAGGAGGGACAATGGTTTGGACATGTCCAGAGGAGGGACAGTGGTTTAGACATGTCCAGAGGAGGGACAGTGGTTTAGACATGTCCAGAGGAGGGACAGTGGTTTAGACATGTCCAGAGGAGGGACAGTGGTTTAGACATGTCCAGAGGAGGGACAGTGGTTTAGACATGTCCAGAGGAGGGACAGTGGTTTAGACATGTCCAGAGGAGGGACAGTGGTTTAGACATGTCCAGAGGAGGGACAGTGGTTTAGACATGTCCAGAGGAGGGACAGTGGTTTAGACATGTCCAGAGGAGGGACAGTGGTTTGGACATGTCCAGAGGAGGGACAGTGGTTTGGACATGTCCAGAGGAGGGACAGTGGTTTGGACATGTCCAGAGGAGGGACAGTGGTTTGGACATGTCCAGAGGAGGGACAGTGGTTTGGACATGTCCAGAGGAGGGACAGTGGTTTGGACATGTCCAGAGGAGGGACAGTGGTTTGGACATGTCCAGAGGAGGGACAGTGGTTTGGACATGTCCAGAGGAGGGACAGTGGTTTGGACATGTCCAGAGGAGGGACAGTGGTTTGGACATGTCCAGAGGAGGGACAGTGGTTTGGACATGTCCAGAGGAGGGACAGTGGTTTGGACATGTCCAGAGGAGGGACAGTGGTTTGGACATGTCCAGAGGAGGGACAGTGGTTTGGACATGTCCAGAGGAGGGACAGTGGTTTGGACATGTCCAGAGGAGGGACAGTGGTTTGGACATGTCCAGAGGAGGGACAGTGGGTATATTGGTAGAAGGATGTTAGAAATGCAGCTGCAGGAAAAAGACAAAGAGGAGATATATGGATGCAGTTAGAGAGGACATGGAGGTAGTTGGAGTGAGGACAGAGGATGCAGAGGACAGAGTGAGGTGGAGGAGGATGACTCGCTGTGGCGACCCCTGAAAAGGGAAAAGCCGAAAGAAGAAGAAGCGTTAACATTTAACTTGACCACTGCAGCGTGACAAGCTGTGAACGCTGTATTGTAACATAAAGAGAGGTTTTAATGTTTTCACCGTGATTTTTGTGCTAAATTTGCTCTTATGTTTCATTTTTCACCTCAAAGCGGAGTGAGCAGACAGCCCCTACCCTTCCCCAAAGAGCGTCGTTACGTCATCACGGTCAAACTGCAGTGATGCAGGTAAGATGAAAATAGAAGTGACATGCATTTGGTGAAAACTGAGAATTGTTTTGTAACTTTTTCATATTTTTACATGTTTTCAGCTAGTCCTGCAACTTTTATCAGAATCACAGTCAGAATATTGTCATTTGCACCACATGTGGTACATGTGATGAAACGAGATTATGTACACATGGTCCCAGTTACATCCAACAACAAAATGTAAGAGAAAAACAGTAATAATATCTAGGATATAACTAAGAAAAACATCAACTAGAAATACACTAATCACTAATGTAATAGAAAAACATCATTATAAACAGCAGCACGAACCTGAGTCTGTATGAGCAGATGGTCACAAATGAACACACAACAACAAGAAAACAGATCAGCATCAACATGATGTGATATTTTGCAGTATTTATTCTTATTATTTATTTATTCATGAGTCTAACAGCCTCAGGGTAGAAGCTGTTCCTCTGTCTAATGGTTCTACATTTCATGCTCCTTAACCTCCGTCCTGAGAGGAGCGGGGCAAAGACTGTGTGTGCTGGGTGAGTGGGGTCTTTCATGATGCAGGTGGCCCTCTCCCTGCATCTGGAGGTGTAGATGTCTGTGATGGTGGGGAGACTGACTCCAACATCTTCTGTGCAGCCTTCACCACTCTCTGCAGAGCCTTTCTTTCTGCAGCTGTGCAGCCTCCATGCCACACGTTGATGCTGGAGCACAGGATGCTCTCCATTGCACACATGTAGAAGGAGGTGAGGACTGACAACACCATCGCCCATGATCGGGTCATCAGAGACTCTACTTCCTCAGACGGCTGAGAAGATCTGGTCTGGGAAGCTCAGTCCTCACCTCCTTCTACAGGTGTGCAGTGGAGAGCATCCTGTGCTCCAGCATCAACGTGTGGCATGGAGGCTGCACAGCTGCAGAAAAAAAGCTCTGCAGAGAGTGGTGAAGGCTGCACAGAGGTCTGTTGGAGTCAGTCTCCCCACCATCACAGACATCTACACCTCCAGATGCAAGAAGAGGGCCACCTGCATCATGAAGGACCACACTCATCCAGCGCATACACAATCTTTGCCCTGTTCCCCTCAGGAAGTAGGTTGAGCATCAAATGTTGAACCACTTGAGGAACAGCTGCTACCCTGAGGCTGTTAGACTCATGAATAATACATGATAAGAATAATCACTGCAAAATATCACATCATGCTGATCTGTTTTCCTGTTGCTGTTCATTTGTGACCATCTGCTCATACGGACTCATGCTCGTGCTGCTGCTTGTATTGATGTTTTTCTATTACGGTACATTGGTGCTTAGTGTATTTTTAGCTGATGTTTTTCTTAGATCATATCTTAGATGTTACTACTGTTCTTCTCTTACATTTTTTTGTTGTTGGATGTTACTGGGACCCGGTGTAAATAATCTCGTTTCATCACATGTACCACATGCGGTGGTAGAGGTTTTAATGTTTTCAATGTCATTTCTGTGCAAAATATGCTCATATTTTTCTTTTTTTAACCTCAAAGCAGTGAGCAGACAGACGAACAGCGTCATTACATCATCACGTTGCAGTGTCGTTACACCATCACGTAGTCTGCAGTGTCAAGTAGGTATCAGAATACTGTATAAGTGACGTGCAATTGGTGAAAACTTAGAATTGTTTTGTAACTTTTTTATATTTGTAGCCGAACGGGTATGGGTAAAAAAATACTTTAGGCAACTTTTAGTTTAAAAAAAATAATCTATTTAAAAAAATGAATTTGGTTAAAAACTTTATTAAAAGTTACCCTTTAGGCACTTTAGACCCGTTGCAGAAGATGAGGCAGGAGACACTTCACACAAACACCAATAAATTGCACAATTTGTTTAATAAAAAATCCTAAATTTAAAATACACAGTTAAAAAGGCAGTAATAACTCCTGGCAACAATGAAAGTGCAATTCGATAAAGACAGTAGTACACCACGGCAGAATTAATACCACCGCCTGGGAGATGTCCAATTAATCAAGCCACAGCTGTCCAAAGAGTTCGTCCTGGGAGAACCGTTGCGCTGCAGCAGACACCATCCACGCCGGCACCAAGACGATTAGTCCGGGCTGAACCCCAGTCCGGGCTGAACCCCAGTCGGCCCCGATCAGCCAGACAGGACGGGTGATGCAGCCAGCCTTAAGCTGACCAGAACAGTGGGCATCAAATCAGCAGCCAGGACAGCAAGACGACAGCCAGTGGACAGCTCGAACAGCAGGTGAACAAAACGGTGAAGGACAAACAGCAGCAGCTAATAAACAAAGATTAGAATTAAAAGCTGAACATAAAACAGAAAGACGAACTAGCGCTTTACTCACCACGAGCTCCACCTCAACAGTAGAGGGAAGCAGGAGGCTTGTACATTTGGTCGTGGAACAGTAGATCACGGCGACCTTAAAGCGCACATTCAGTTACGCTGGCGCGACCCAGCCAGCAGACGCCAGGGTCTGAACCGGAAGGCGGATGACGTGAAGTCAACCACTGAAGCCTGGCCCTTTTTATACCGGAAGCCAGCCTTGGACCCAATCACATCCCGCACTCATGTGGTGCGTTCAATGTCCGTAGGGACATCCTGCCACATATTTTTACATGTTTTCAGCTAGTCCAAGAGGTGTACAACTTTAATCAGAGTCTAATCATCTTTATTGTCATTTGCACCGCATGTGGTACATGTGATGAAACAAGATTATGTACACAAGGTCCCAGTTACATCCAACAACAAAATGTGAGAGAAAAACAGCAATAACATGTAGGATATAACTAAGAAAAACATCAACTAGAAATACACTAAGCCCTAATATAATAGGAAAACATAATTACAAACAGCAGCACGGACATGAGTCTGTATGAGCAGATGGTCACAAATGAACACAGAAACAAAAAAACAGATCAGCATGTTGTGATGTTTTGCAGTAATTACTGTTTTCTAATTGTTTATTTATTCATGAGTCTAACAGCCTCAGGGTAGAAGCTGTTCCTCAGTCTAGTGGTTCTACATTTGATGCTCCTCAACCTCCTTCCTGAGGGGAGTGGGGCAAAGAGTTTGTGTGCTGGGTGAGTGGGGTCTTTCATGATACAGGTGGCTCTCTTCCTGCATCTGGAGGTGTAAATGTCTGTGATGGTGGGGAGACTGACTCCAACATCTTCTGTGCAGCCTTCACCACTCTCTGCAGAGCTTTTCTTTCTGCAGCTGTGCAGCCTCCATGCCACACGTTGATGCCGGAGCACAGGATGCTCTCAACGGCACACGTGTAGAAGGAGGTGAAGACAGACAACACCACCGCCCTGATCAAAAAAAGGTAATCAGAGACTCTACTTCCTCAGACGGCTGAGAAGAGCTGGTCTGGGAAGCTCAGTCCTCACCTCCTTCTACAGGTGTGCGATGGAGAGCATCCTGTGCTCACACGTTGATGCTGTAGCACAGGATGCTCTCCACTGCACACCTGTAGAAGGAGATGAGGACTGGGCTACTCAGACCAGCTCGTCTCAGCCGCCTGAGGTAGTAGAGTCTCTGATGAACTTTGTTGATCAGGCTGGTTGTGTTGTTGGTCCAGCTGAGGCTATAATTCAAGTGCACACCCAAGTACTTGTAGCTGGAGACCAGTGGTGGAGAAAGTACTCAAACACTGTTTATAAGTAAAAGTACAAATAAACAGACAAAAATGTACTCTAGTAAAAGTAGATGTACCATTATATTGTGTTTACTTAAGTAAAAGTAAATAAGTACTTGCTTTTAAAAATGCTTAAAGTATTAAAGTAAAAGTACTTGCTGAATGTATTGCCTAATGCAATGGTCTACAGTATCATTAAGTGTGTGTACTGTACGCATATTTTCTGTAATACATTAATAGTGTTTTTCCATTTTAAAGAACAATGCTGCAGATAACACATGTTTTTATTGTGTTTACTCTGTGACACAGTTCACACTTGGACTTGTGATTCTGTGTGTCAGAATTTCAGGGATGACATGCAGAGTTAAATGTCATTAAGCAAAATAAGAGAGGAATTATTTTACCTTTGAAAGTTTTTATTTAACACAAAGCAGAACCAATGTGTCATTTTAACTGCAGTAAACATGTTTAAATTAAAGTTATCTGTCTGAAAAAAAGGAGCATTATGCCAGGTTTCCACCAAACGCTTTTCGCGCCTCCGAAGCAGCCACTTTACATTGAAAGTCTATGTGGCCGGGCATGTTGGATGCGGCGCATCTACAGCAGTTCAAGCAGCGCGGCAGTGAGTGGCAGCTTTTTTCCGCTCCCACGTCACCTCCGAGCAGCGACTGTCGAAGCTCGATTTGTCCTGCTTCTGCTGCTCGCAGCTTAGCAGCAACCAATCGGGATAGACTCTGCCATGTGATCACGCAACAACGACAGGACTTTTTTTTGGACTTTTCAAACTTACCCATCGAGCCTCCATGAAGAAAACAGCCTCCGGTAAGAAACTTGGCATTTTTACAGTTGCCGCTGTCCGCTCGAGCGTACGGTCACCCCAAACATAAAAAAATGTTTTAATCTCAACAAAGACTTTAGGAGCTGCAGTTTGGCTCATAAAAAATCCACTCAAGTAGTAACGAGGCTCATGTACAGCTGATTTTTTATCTGCCCGGTGTAGAAGAAACAAACGGAAAAGGAGCCAGCCGCTGCTCCCACTGCGTGTCTGCAGACATGTTCGATGAGAACAGACATCTGTTGACAAGCAGCCAACACAGTGCGGTAGGAGATTTTTTGCAGCGCGAAAAGCGTCTGGTGGAAACCCGGCATTAGACCTGACAAAGGAACAGACACTGATCATTTCACCTCCAGTTTGTCATCAACTCTAGTTAAAATATTGTCCAGTCAACCATGGATCAAAAGTGAACAATATTTTAAATTCCTGACACCATTTTCAAAACTTGGATCTGAGTGTCGAGACATTTCTTGTCTCCTAACATCCCATGAACTGATACATTTTAATATTGATACAAGAATTTATTGTTCAAGTTCAGAAGAAGTTGGTTTTCACAGTTTTTTGAGTCCAGTCTGGTTTTTTAGGGAGATGTCCTGCTGTACTGAACAGTCTTTCAATAATCTTTCAATAATCTTTCAATAAGGCCATGGGTGGTGTGTATCTTCTGGCTGAATCTTTGTGGTGGAATCCATTTTGAGTGTGTTAGTGGTGCTGTGGGTGCTCCCAGTTCAGTGACGTTTATACTAGAATATACGTCATTAGTCCAGTTCTTCTTGAAGGCAGGTCTAATGTTACCTGTCCACTTGCAGTCATTCAAATTGATTCAAATTGTTTCAAATTCAAATTCAACTCAAATTGTGTGTGTTTGTGTGTGTGACTGTTTTGTGGTTTCTAAGGACAGTGTTTTGTCAGGACAGTAATGAGCTGTTATCTGATTGTCTGATTATAGCGTATTGCTGTCCTAACAAACCACTGTCCATTAAAACCACAAAACAGTCACACACACAAACACACACAATTTTAGTAGAACATGTTATATTTACATGTAAATGTCTATCTGATATGCATATATACATTTATATGCATATATGTATATACACTGTACAGTACATGAATATGCATTTATGATATGCTTATATACATGTATATATGTATATTTGTGTGTATGTATATGACATAGATATCAATTATATAAATAATGCAGGGATTGTTAAGTATGACTTCAATATTATTAGTCACAGTTTTTTAATTTATAGTTTTCTTTCATTCAGCTAATTTTAATTTCATCTTAGTCCACCTATCATGAGAGGAGTTTTGTAAATACTCTGTCCATTTATCTTTCCTTTATGTGAGATGGATACTTGGGCCAAAAACAAACAATCATGTAATGTTTATTGGTTTACATGTGACAGCAGCTATCATCAAAATGTAGAATTTCCTCTAAATATAAGTATAAATGATCTCTTACAGATGTCATGTGAACACGTCCAGAGTCAGGAGATCGCAGGTAGCCAGAAGCACGATCAACTTCCTTTAAACACGAATACCAAGGTACATTTTAGTTCTTGTGTTCCTAAACAGAATTACTTGCTACGTGTGGTTTCATCAACCTTAATGTTCAATTAGGTGTGTATAGGAGTGTACTATGGTTTTTATGGACAGTTGTTTGTTTGGACAGTCAGACGCTATAAACAATCAGACAATCAATCAGATAACAGCTCATTACTGTCCTGACAAAACACTGTCCTTAAAAACCACAAAACAGTCACACACACAAACACACACAACTTCAGTTGAACATGTTATATTTACATGTATATGTCTATCTGTACATTATATGTATATGCATATATATACATGTATATGTTTATGCATATATACATCTATATGTTTATGCATATGTACATATATGCATATTCTTGTATATATACATATATGCATTTACATGTTTAAATGCATTTGCATATACAGTACATGTATATATGCACTTACATATACATGTATATATGCACTTACATATACATGTATATATGCACTTATATATACATGTAATAGGCATGTAAATATAACATGTTCAACTCAAATTGTGTGTGTTTGTGTGTGTGACTGTTTTGTGGTTTCTAAGGACAGTGTTTTGTCAGGACAGTAATGAGCTGTTATCTGATTGTCTGATTATAGCGTATTGCTGTCCTAACAAACCACTGTCCATTAAAACCACAAAACAGTCACACACACAAACACACACAATTTTAGTAGAACATGTTATATTTACATGTATATGTCTATCTGTACAGTATATGCATATATATACATGTATATGCATATATGTATATACACTGTACAGTACATGAATATGCATTTATGATATGCTTATATACATGTATATATGTATATTTGTGTGTATGTATATGACATAGATATCAATTATATAAATAATGCAGGGATTGTTAAGTATGACTTCAATATTATTAGTCACAGTTTTTAAATTTATAGTTTTCTTTCATTCAGCTAATTTTAATTTCATCTTAGTCCACCTATCATGAGAGGAGTTTTGTAAATACTCTGTCCATCCATCTTTCCTTTATGTGAGATGGATACTTTGGCCAAAAACAAACAATCATGTAATGTTTATTGGTTTACATGTGACAGCAGCTATCATCAAAATGTAGAATTTCCTCTAAATATAAGTATAAATGATCTCTTACAGATGTCATGTGAACACGTCCAGAGTCAGGAGATCGCAGGTAGCCAGAAGCACGATCAACTTCCTTTAAACACGAATACCAAGGTACATTTTAGTTCTTGTGTTCCTAAACAGAATTACTTGCTACGTGTGGTTTCATCAACCTTAATGTTCAATTATGTGTGTATAGGAGTGTACTATGGTTTTTATGGACAGTTGTTTGTTTGGACAGTCAGACGCTATAAACAATCAGACAATCAATCAGATAACAGCTCATTACTGTCCTGACAAAACACTGTCCTTAAAAACCACAAAACAGTCACACACACAAACACACACAACTTCAGTTGAACATGTTATATTTACATGTATATGTCTATCTGTACATTATATGTATATGCATATATATACATGTATATGTTTATGCATATATACATCTATATGTTTATGCATATGTACATATATGCATATTCTTGTATATATACATATATGCATTTACATGTTTAAATGCATTTGCATATACAGTACATGTATATATGCACTTACATATACATGTATATATGCACTTACACATACATGTAAATAGGCACTTACATATACGTGTAATAGGCATGTAAATATAACATGTTCAACTCAAATTGTGTGTGTTTGTGTGTGTGACTGTTTTGTGGTTTCTAAGGACAGTGTTTTGTCAGGACAGTAATGAGCTGTTATCTGATTGTCTGATTACTGTATAGCGTATTGCTGTCCTGACAAAACACTGTCCTTAAAAACCACAAAACAGTCACACACACAAACACACACAACTTCAGTTGAACATGTTATATTTACATGTATATGTCTATCTGTACATTATATGTATATGCATATATATACATGTATATGTTTATGCATATATACATCTATATGTTTATGCATATGTACATATATGCATATTCTTGTATATATACATATATGCATTTACATGTTTAAATGCATTTGCATATACAGTACATGTATATATGCACTTACATATACATGTATATATGCACTTACACATACATGTAAATAGGCACTTACATATACGTGTAATAGGCATGTAAATATAACATGTTCAACTCAAATTGTGTGTGTTTGTGTGTGTGACTGTTTTGTGGTTTCTAAGGACAGTGTTTTGTCAGGACAGTAATGAGCTGTTATCTGATTGTCTGATTATAGCGTATTGCTGTCCTAACAAACCACTGTCCATTAAAACCACAAAACAGTCACACACACAAACACACACAATTTTAGTAGAACATGTTATATTTACATGTATATGTCTATCTGATATGCATATATACATTTATATGCATATATGTATATACACTGTACAGTACATGAATATGCATTTATGATATGCTTATATACATGTATATATGTATATTTGTGTGTATGTATATGACATAGATATCAATTATATAAATAATGCAGGGATTGTTAAGTATGACTTCAATATTATTAGTCACAGTTTTTAAATTTATAGTTTTCTTTCATTCAGCTAATTTTAATTTCATCTTAGTCCACCTATCATGAGAGGAGTTTTGTAAATACTCTGTCCATTTATCTTTCCTTTATGTGAGATGGATACTTGGGCCAAAAACAAACAATCATGTAATGTTTATTGGTTTACATGTGACAGCAGCTATCATCAAAATGTAGAATTTCCTCTAAATATAAGTATAAATGATCTCTTACAGATGTCATGTGAACACGTCCAGAGTCAGGAGATCGCAGGTAGCCAGAAGCACGATCAACTTCCTTTAAACACGAATACCAAGGTACATTTTAGTTCTTGTGTTCCTAAACAGAATTACTTGCTACGTGTGGTTTCATCAACCTTAATGTTCAATTAGGTGTGTATAGGAGTGTACTATGGTTTTTATGGACAGTTGTTTGTTTGGACAGTCAGACGCTATAAACAATCAGACAATCAATCAGATAACAGCTCATTACTGTCCTGACAAAACACTGTCCTTAAAAACCACAAAACAGTCACACACACAAACACACACAACTTCAGTTGAACATGTTATATTTACATGTATATGTCTATCTGTACATTATATGTATATGCATATATATACATGTATATGTTTATGCATATATACATCTATATGTTTATGCATATGTACATATATGCATATTCTTGTATATATACATATATGCATTTACATGTTTAAATGCATTTGCATATACAGTACATGTATATATGCACTTACATATACATGTATATATGCACTTACACATACATGTAAATAGGCACTTACATATACGTGTAATAGGCATGTAAATATAACATGTTCAACTCAAATTGTGTGTGTTTGTGTGTGTGACTGTTTTGTGGTTTCTAAGGACAGTGTTTTGTCAGGACAGTAATGAGCTGTTATCTGATTGTCTGATTACTGTATAGCGTATTGCTGTCCTGACAAAACACTGTCCTTAAAAACCACAAAACAGTCACACACACAAACACACACAACTTCAGTTGAACATGTTATATTTACATGTATATGTCTATCTGTACATTATATGTATATGCATATATATACATGTATATGTTTATGCATATATACATCTATATGTTTATGCATATGTACATATATGCATATTCTTGTATATATACATATATGCATTTACATGTTTAAATGCATTTGCATATACAGTACATGTATATATGCACTTACATATACATGTATATATGCACTTACACATACATGTAAATAGGCACTTACATATACGTGTAATAGGCATGTAAATATAACATGTTCAACTCAAATTGTGTGTGTTTGTGTGTGTGACTGTTTTGTGGTTTCTAAGGACAGTGTTTTGTCAGGACAGTAATGAGCTGTTATCTGATTGTCTGATTACTGTATAGCGTATTGCTGTCCTGACAAAACACTGTCCTTAAAAACCACAAAACAGTCACACACACAAACACACACAACTTCAGTTGAACATGTTATATTTACATGTATATGTCTATCTGTACATTATATGTATATGCATATATATACATCTATATGTTTATGCATATGTACATATATGCATATTCTTGTATATATACATATATGCATTTACATGTTTAAATGCATTTGCATATACAGTACATGTATATATGCACTTACATATACATGTATATATGCACTTACATATACATGTATATATGCACTTATATATACATGTAATAGGCATGTAAATATAACATGTTCAACTCAAATTGTGTGTGTTTGTGTGTGTGACTGTTTTGTGGTTTCTAAGAACAGTGTTTTGTCAGGACAGTAATGAGCTGTTATCTGATTGTCTGATTACTGTATAGCGTATTGCTGTCCTGACAAAACACTGTCCTTAAAAACCACAAAACTGTCACACACACAAACACACACAACTTCAGTTGAACATGTTATATTTACATGTATATGTCTATCTGTACATTATATGTATATGCATATATATACATGTATATGTTTATGCATATATACATCTATATGTTTATGCATATGTACATATATGCATATTCTTGTATATATACATATATGCATTTACATGTTTAGATGCATTTGCATATACAGTACATGTATATATGCACTTACATATACATGTATATATGCACTTACATATACATGTATATATGCACTTATATATACATGTAATAGGCATGTAAATATAACATGTTCAACTCAAATTGTGTGTGTTTGTGTGTGTGACTGTTTTGTGGTTTCTAAGGACAGTGTTTTGTCAGGACAGTAATGAGCTGTTATCTGATTGTCTGATTACTGTATAGCGTATTGCTGTCCTGACAAAACACTGTCCTTAAAAACCACAAAACGTCACACACACAAACACACACAACTTCAGTTGAACATGTTATATTTACATGTATATGTCTATCTGTACATTATATGTATATGCATATATATACATGTATATGTTTATGCATATATACATCTATATGTTTATGCATATGTACATATATGCATATTCTTGTATATATACATATATGCATTTACATGTTTAAATGCATTTGCAAATACAGTACATGTATATATGCACTTAAATATACATGTATATATGCACTTACACATACATGTAAATAGGCACTTACATATACGTGTAATAGGCATGTAAATATAACATGTTCAACTCAAATTGTGTGTATTTGTGTGTGTGACTGTTTTGTGGTTTCTAAGGACAGTGTTTTGTCAGGACAGTAATGAGCTGTTATCTGATTGTCTGATTACTGTATAGCGTATTGCTGTCCTGACAAAACACTGTCTTTAAAAACCACAAAACAGTCACACACACAAACACACACAACTTCAGTTGAACATGTTATATTTACATGTATATGTCTATCTGTACATTATATGTATATGCATATATATATACATCTATATGTTTATGCATATGTACATATATGCATATTCTTGTATATAAACATATATGCATTTACATGTTTAAATGCATTTGCATATACAGTACATGTATATATGCACTTACATATACATGTATATATGCACTTACATATACATGTATATATGCACTTATATATACATGTAATAGGCATGTAAATATAACATGTTCAACTCAAATTGTGTGTGTTTGTGTGTGTGACTGTTTTGTGGTTTCTAAGAACAGTGTTTTGTCAGGACAGTAATGAGCTGTTATCTGATTGTCTGATTACTGTATAGCGTATTGCTGTCCTGACAAAACACTGTCCTTAAAAACCACAAAACTGTCACACACACAAACACACACAACTTCAGTTGAACATGTTATATTTACATGTATATGTCTATCTGTACATTATATGTATATGCATATATATACATGTATATGTTTATGCATATAT
>JBBPBX010050229.1:0-25064 GCA_038048925.1 Garcialebias charrua | reverse complement strand
ACCATTCCTAAAAAGGATCTCAATCGTTTCTGGGAAGGAGTGACACCATCAGCTTCCATGAGGTCGGCACTTGTCAATTTTGTGATGCTCTCGACCTTACTGGGATCTGTCGACACACCTGACTCGTCCACTATGTGGCCAAGGAACTTTACTGACCTCCTCAGGAAAAAACACTTTTTGGGGGCAAGCTTCAAGTTGTGGCTACGCAGTCTGTCAAACACCATCTTTAGACGGTACAAAGCGGTCTCTTCATCAGGGGCAAACACCAGTAAATCATCCAAATAGCACAACAAACTGAAATAGTTCTGGTCCCCAAAAATGCTTGTCATCATCTGCATAAAGCTTGCAGGACTGTTGCAGAGGCCCTGCGGCAACCTATTGTACTCATAGAGGCCCATGGGTGTAGTAAAGGCAGAGTACTTCTTGTCATCCTCATGAAGTGGCATGTTATAAAAACCTGACGTTAAATCCATTGTGCTAAACAGACAGTTACCTCCAAGTGCTGCCAAGCAGTCTGCCTGATGAGGAAGAGGATGAGCATCTTTGAAAGTCTTTTTGTTCAACCAGCGAAAATCTGTACAGATGCGAAGATCACCATTCTTCTTCCACACAAGAACCAATGGTGAGGCATATTCACTGGTTGACTTCCTGATAATCTCTTTCTCCTCCATTTCGCTCAAAACCTGCCGCAGCTTCTGGTACTGGCTTGGTGGTACTCGCCTGTAAGGCAGTCTGAAAGGTTTGTTATCCGAAAGATGTATACGGTGCACAAAACCCTTTGCTTCACCACAATCAAGATGATGTCGTGAGAAAATGTCCTCATACTCCAAAACAAGGTCCGCCATCTTTTCCTTACACCTTTCAGATGTCTCACAAGACTCGATGTCAACATCAGTGAGCCCAATTAACCGGAGCTTGTCACTCACAGAAGTTGTAACCAGGGAAGATGGTGCTGCAAACTGACAACAATTGGACAGAGAGACTGCTGCTTGCTCACACACATCTAGGTCTTCAAGCGCTGTGCAGGTATAAATGTCAGCCAGCTTTGCGTTACGTCTCAACAACACAGGCCTGTCGGAAGTATTAATCAGTTTCAGTGGAATCCACCTGTCCCCCCACAAAGGAGTTATAATCTTTGCAACTAAAACACCTCTGGGGGCAGAGCGAGAAGTAGTGGGTTCTGTCATCACTGTACTGCCTGTGGAAATAGCAACATTTTTAGGCAGTTTACCCCAGATCAGGTACTCGCAACCTGGTTCAAGACACACAGCTGTATTACATTTGACAGTGCCAACTTTATCAGGAACGTCTGTACCTCTCCATGGGCTCAGTCCAGAAAGCATAGACAGAAAACTTTCAGTTTCAGGGTCCTTCTCTGGACAGGGACTGGATATGGTTTTCCAATATGGCTCACATAACTTGGACTGATGCAAAATGTGTTTTATGACATTTGACCCCAGTATTAATTCATCATGTTGACCTGGAACAACCAGTGTGGGAACCATCATCTTGCAGCCATACACCTCCATCTCAACATCAACAACACATTTGGGCTTTACACGCAGACCACCACAACCCACAAGGGTCACGTTAGTGTTGGCTTGACTTTCTTTATCAGACCTGCCCGTTGTAGTTTTACTTCGGCTGCTTCATTAATGCTGCAGGCCATAGATCCGTTGTCCAACATACCACCTAGCTTCAGTAACCCACCAACCACAACTGGGGTGTAGAAAAGACTCTCACTGCTACTGACTTTGTGAATATTCTGAAAAACAACTTCAGAGTCCTTACAGTTGTCATTCACATTTGTATAAATAGACTCTGCATCAGAAACATCTACATTTTGGGAGTTTAAGCTGAGACCCGTACTGCCCCCCTCCAAATACAGGTCCGCTAGTTTCCCTGTGACTGGGTGTTGGAAGCGTTATTAGCTGGACAGGACATTCTAACATGACCAGGAGCAAGACAAGCAAAACAAAGTTTTTCAGACAGGCAGTGAGACATGGTGGTGTGACTCTTATCACTGCAGACCCTACATGCAGCCTCCTTGGGACGCCTGCTACGTGTTGACTGTTGAAACCTTCTCCCTGTCTCAGGTTGTACATCATGCTGCTGCATTCTTTCCATCATGTTTTGGAACATTTCGACCATCTGACTGAGCAGCTTGTTCTCCGACTGCTGAAGGTTTTGTGACACTGGGTAAGCGGGATTGCTCACAGGATTCTGGCCTTGAGATGAGACATTTGGAACATTTTGGACAAAGTGTTTCTCAGGTGTTACAGTGACTGCTGAAGATATACTGGACTGTTCAGAGTGTATGGCAGCAGTCTGGCTCTTCAATTGGGCAGTGCTAACAGCTCTGTTACTAGCCCTCAACTCTCTCTGGTAATCATTGATTCTCAGCTGAACCTCACGAGTGGTCCACTCATGGATGGGCTTACACTTCAGAGTGTAGGATAACTCAGGGTCAGGGCAATATTTTACAAACATGACAGCCACTTCATCATATAGGGTTTCTGTTGTCTTTCCTTGTCTTTGTAGGCCCTCTAGAGCCAGCTCAGCAGCTTTATTGAGCCTAATCCAGTAATCCACTGGGTTTTCTCTTGATCTGGGAAGTGTTGCGTAAAAATCAGCAAGAGGGAGACATGAAGAAGCATCACTAAAATAGTGCAGGAGGACACTGTAGATCAGTTCAGTCTTTTCTGTTACGTCGAGGCCTGGATCACTACGCATAGAAATCCGTACAACATCTCTGGCTTTACCCCTAAGATGACTTACAATCTCATCAGCCTGTTCTTGTACAGAGATGTTCTGCTTTTTGAGGTAAGTTTTAACCATTTCAATCCACTCCTGAATTGAACATGTATCAGTGCCATCACCTCTGTAAGACTGAAGTTCCTTATTTGGTTTGATATGGACAGTTACATTTGGAGTGTCATGTCTACTTGAACCACTCAGGTCTGATGACAACCAGTCATATTTACAACACCAGTAGACATCAGTTTTGTCACAATAGATTCACCAATCTGGGCTCCTAATTGCCCTACAATTTCAGTGAGACTGTTAACATCAATGTTACCGCTAGGTGTAGAAGCACGGGGGCCCTCGTTCCCATTCATAGCAAAAGCGGTACAACCTGGGGTCTGACTTAGATTCACAGAACCTCCTACTACAGTGGCTTGATCTATGTTACTTTTACTGGCAAGAGAACTAAGCCAGGCACCCCTACCCTTAGGTAACATAGGTGTATTAAAGGGATCCATAAAAAAACTTTCAAAATATCAATGTACTTGCGTTGTGTTTTAACTTCAAATGACCAGTTTACTATTAAAACTAGAGGTAAAGTTTTCAATTTTTCTGTCCTTTATATGACCAACCACACAGGAAAATTGGGAGCGCAGAACAGGAGAACAGCACAGCATCCACGGCGACTTGCATCAAGCTGGTCTGAAGATCCTGAAGGTCACGGCACCAGTGTGACGATGCTTGTTTTTGGACACACGACAGCACGTCAAAATACTGTTTCTCCAATGTTTATTGGTTCTCCTGCAGAAGACAATAAAATAAACACATCACTTTGTCTTCTGTTTTCTGCACTTCTGGCTCCTTCACAGTGCTTCTCCAGCAAAGTCAGCCTCACAATATAACAGTTATATTTCATTCAGGAGGTTTACAAAGCAGAAAAGTAATATTTTTCTTTTAGAGTAACAAAACATAACATTTTCTAAATATATAATTAAAAACAGTGCAATAAAAGAACAACAGCGCCATCTACTGGGCAGTCTAGAACAACAAAAAGACAACATTCAATCATTACATGAACAAAAACAACAATTTCACATACCTGCAGAAGACAATAAAATAAACACATCACTTTGTCTTCTGTTTTCTGCACTTCTGGCTCCTACATGTGCAAAAATAAATGTTACCAAATGAAAAACGTGACAACACCCTTGCTATTACAGTCATTGTCCACCAGGGGGCACATC
The DNA here is from genome assembly GCA_038048925.1 of Garcialebias charrua. Taxonomy (NCBI): domain Eukaryota; kingdom Metazoa; phylum Chordata; class Actinopteri; order Cyprinodontiformes; family Rivulidae; genus Garcialebias; species Garcialebias charrua. The sequence continues at coordinate 21,075 of JBBPBX010050229.1, read as the reverse complement.
ACACAATGTGGCACCAAAAAGAAAAGAGAGGGAAAATAAAATGCCTACAACCTTTATATTTGTGGTTAAACTTGAAAATAAGTGTTACTGTAATGTTTTAAAAGATATATCAAACAATATGATTAAAAGTGTACAACTTTAAAAGTAAAAATTTCAAGAAACATATAAAATATCATCAGAGAGCCTTCCACACTTCTTACCTTCACAGTGCTTCTCCAGCAAAGTGAGGGAAAGGAAACACGGGAGGAGCCAAGTGCACACATCATTTCCTCCTTGATACATTTCAAAATAAAAGACCTCAATAAAATAAAATTCACAAACATGAATACAGTGGAGTAACTGATTATCTTAGAGTATATTTTTAACTCCATTACAATTGCAAATCAACAGTAATGTACTGTAAATGTTTATACAGTACTTTACTGTTGATAATACGGTAATATTGATGTAAAAACAATCAAATCTACAGTAACTTACTGTAAACTGTATTTACAGTAAGCTACTGTTGCAAATACAGTAAATTTACTGTAAAAACAGTAAATTTACTGTAAAAACAACGAAAATCATTTACAGTGCTGTTCTAAAAGTCTGTCACACAGTTCATGCTTCAGTGAGACGTGTGGAGAAGTTCAGGTGTTTGCAGAGTTCCTGCTGAAGTCTGAACTCAGCCTCTGTTCTAAAAGTCTGTCACACAGTTCATGCTTCAGTGAGACGTGTGGAGAAGTTCAGGTGTTTGCAGAGTTCCTGCTGAAGTCTGAACTCAGCCTCTGTTCTAAAAGTCTGTCACACAGTTCATGCTTCAGTGAGACGTGTGGAGAAGTTCAGGTGTTTGCAGAGTTCCTGCTGAAGTCCTGAACTCAGCCTCTGTTCTAAAAGTCTGTCACACAGTTCATGTTGAGATGATTTTTAAACCTTCAACATGTTCCTGTCACTTTCTGTCCACACCATCTGAACACCTCCTCATTTCAGGAAACATCCACCACAAAGCTTCACTGAGCCTTCAACAACTACATCTCCCATGAGGCAGCAGCTGCTGGAGCTAACACTCATGGGAAATGTAGTTCAGCTACATGTTCCTCTTCTGAGCTCATGACAGAGTAGTTTGGATCCATCGATGCATTTTCTTCAGCTGCTTTTCTCTGCAGCGTCAGGATCAGTTTGTAAAAATAATTCTTGTTTGTGAAACTGAACTCTGAGCTGAAAGAGTCTGCTGAAACCAGCCGAACAAGCTGAAGCTGATACACAACATGAGCTAAAAGATAAAAAAGATGAACACTAGCTGAAAGAGTCTGCTGAAACCAGCCGAACAAGCTGAAGCTGATACACAACACGAGCTAAAAGATAAAAAAAGATGAAGACTAGCTGAAAGAGTCTGCTGAAACCAGCCGAACAAGCTGAAGCTGATACACAACACGAGCTAAAAGATAAAAAAAGATGAAGACTAGTTAAAAGTTAAAGAAAAGAATCACTTGCTAAAAGTTAGAAGTAGCTAAACTTTAGCTAAAAGGTAAAAGTAGCATAGAGATTGCTAAATGTAGTGGAAGGCTAGCTAAAAGCTAAATAAAACACTGCAGCTCAAAGCCTAAAGTAACAAAATGATAGCTAGAAGCAGGGACGTGCAGAGTCCACTAAAGGGGCAGGTGCTCAGAAAAAAAAGGGGCACATCTAACCACATTTTAGGACAGAATATTAACTAAGTCACATAGCTTTCAGAGTTTAATAAACAACGATAAATCACAAAATTGAAAAACAAGGGCACAGTGCAACTTTTTAGTGTACTGTAATCCATAAAATTATGAAAATGGGACCTCTTCTATGGAGTTCAATTTGTTTCACAATTATTCTATTAAAAAAACTAACCTCAATTACATAAAATAAAATTGTGATCAAGACATTTTGAATTGTAATTTTTTTTAACAAATAAAAGTTTTGCTTAAAGGGGACCACATGTAAGTATTTAAATTTTTTATGTTATGTCTGTGTGCTATCTTGACAATATTAATTCATTTTAATACACAAAATAATTCTTAGATAATTAATTATACCCTTTTTAATTCTGCCATTTTTAACTTTCGTTTTGAACGACCGGTTTCTGATACTGAGTTCTGAAGTCCACGCCCTTCAACGATCTGTTTACGCCCTCTGCAACAGCCAGTATCTGTAACATTGGCGTAGGCAAGGGGGGTTCGGGGGGTTCGAACGAACCGCCCACTTTTAAAGGAGAAATTGACGATTCTAAACTAATGTGCCTGGACAGCTCAATGGATAAAGCGTCTGCCTTCAGTCCCAAAGCTTGTGGGATCAAGTCCCGCATGGTACAATGATTTTTTTTAAAAATTCATTCCAAATTAAAAAAGCACAAGAAAACTATTTACAAAACTGCAAGGAATAAAACAATGCATTAAATGAAAGGAATCAGACGAAGAAAATAATCTTATCTGCCCCTTCTCAAACTATTTTTTTTTTCAAACACTCGATTCAAACAACTAATTTTACATTTGTCTTTTATTGGATAAAAAAAGTAGTTAATATGCCTGTGAAGAAAGAAGAATGTGTTAACCACAGGCTGTGGTTAACACATTCTTCTTTTTTTATCCAATAAAAGAGTGTTTGAAAAAAAAATAGTTTGAGAAGGGGCAGATAAGATTATTTTCTTCGTCTGATTCCTTTCATTTAATGCATTGTTTTATTTCTTGCCGTTTTGTAAATAGTTTTCTTGTGCTTTTTTAATCTGGAATGAAAAAAAAAAAAAACATTGTACCATGCGGGACTTGAACTCATGAGCTTTGGGACTGAAGGCACACGCTTTATCCATTGAGCTATCCAGGCACATTAGTTTAGCATTGTCAACTTCTCCTTTAAAACGAACCGCCCCCCAAAAAATTCTGGCTACGCCCATGTGTGATGTGTTGTTGTTTTAAAATTAGCTCTTTTTTATTACTCATTTGACTTACTGTTAGTGTTAGCTTAAAATAACTTACCGAAACCCGTCTGAGCGCTCCGCAATTTGCTGCTCTTTTTAGCATGAGACCACCCGAATCCGATGCTAATGTTAGCTTGTTCCTCTTCCGGTGTTTGCCAGCTCCGCTCGTTGCACGCGGCAATTTTGGGAGTTATCGCTGTTCCAGTCAAGACAACACAAAGTTCACCAAGTGTCTCCCGTAAATTAATCCGTAAGGAGAAGGTTCTCGCTGCTGCGAGGCTGCTGTGAGGCTGCTGCGAGGCTGTACAATTGAAGCTCCGCTCCATCGCGCCAGAAGAGGGTCCCGTTGCCGCGGGTCCCTACGCCGGGGGTCTGCTCGTTTAATTTTTGCCGGCTGCGCGTTGGGAGCGATCGCAAATACACTAAAAATTGAACTAAAACATAAAAATAACAATTATACTTTATTTATAAAGCCATTTAAAAAAAAACACAGCTGCAACAAAGTGCTGTTCACATGAAATTAAGAACATATAAACAAAAGATGAGATGAAATGATGAAAAACAACAGTCATGTGTTTAATACAGAAGTGGGTTGAGCCTAACCAAGGGTTGCTAGGTGAGGGGCTGGACTCAGGTTGAGGTGGGTTGTCCTAGCGCTTGTGACGTCACAAGCGCAATGGATTGCAAAACGAAACCTAAATTATCACAGTAAAATAAATCTACTTAGAGTAAATAAACCACTGGGTGCATTTTTTTGGCCTTAGGACTGTTTTTTTTATGAAGTAAATACCCAAAGTTGAGTAAAAAAAACATTAAAAAGTGAATTTTGCATGTGTGGTCCCCTTTAAAAAAACTTTTTTAAATTAAAATCACAAATTTTTGTGTCATGAAGTGAAATAATTATTTGCGCATGTCAGAAATCTTTGCTTGCTATTCTAAGTTTTTGTTTGTCATTCAAAGTTTTGCTTGCGATTCTCACATGACGTCGTGGGCAGAGCCTAAAATAGCACAATAAAAAAGATTTCTGATGTGTGCAAATAAAAGTTTATGTTTTGCAAATAACTTTTTAAGTTCACGAGAGAAAAATTAGTTATTTAATTTAAAAATTAAAAACCTAGAAACCTAGAAACCTTTAGTTTATTTTAGTTATACTTTTTATACTCTTTTTTATACCACTATGCAAAAAAACTCAGGACAGTGTTAGTTTTACTATTTTTATGCTTATGTCTATTATTATATGTTTCAGTGTTTCAATGTTTAGATGTTTACTGTTGCACCGAGGGACTGAGAGAAACGCAATTTCGGTCCTGTGTATGTCCTGCACTGTACATATTGCAGATCTGACAATAAAGTTGACTTTGACTTGACTTTAAAAAAAAAAATTTGTTGTTTTTATTTAAAAAAAGAAGAAATTGTTACAATTCCAAAAGTTTTGATTACAATTTTATTTTACTTAACTGAGGTTAGTTTTTTTTTCATTGAATAATTGTGAAACAAATTTAACTCCATACTCTGCAAACCAGACCCTAAACTTACTTAAAGTCTGGATCGATTTTTTTCCCTTCATTTGTATGCTTTTATTGGACAGGAGCAACTTGATTGGTTATTACATACATTATATATATTATGGTAGTTCAGGGTGAGTTATTTTTAATTCTAAATGAATATTCTTGTTGGACTTTTATTTAAGTGCTATTCTCCTTCAAGATACATTTACCTAACACTAGAATAAATGCAATGTACATTATGCAGCAAAGGAAGTTAGAAGATCGGACATTTATCCATTATGGAGAGATGATAGGTTTTGGACAGGCGATGTGCTCCCTATTGCATAAGCCAGGGATGTCAAAGTCAAATACATGGAGGGCCAAAAAACAAATTTGCTACAAGCCAAGGAACGGACTGGTTGAATGTTTATTATAAGGGGGTGATATAAGAATTTTTTTTCTTCTTTCTGCACTCTTTTCATTCAATGTTTTCTTTTTGATTAATTTGTTTTATTTTATCTCTTTTAAATGAATGAATCTTCTTCTTCTTTCGGCTTTTCCTTTTTCAGGGGTCGCCACAGTGAGTCATCCTCCTCCACCTCACTCTGTCCTCTGCATCCTCTGTCCTCACTCCAACTACCTTCATGTCCTCTCTAACTGCATCCATATATCTCCTCTTTGTCTTTTTCCTGGCAGCTGCATTTCTAACATCCTTCTACCAATATACCCACTGTCCCTCCTCTGGACATGTCCAAACCATCTCAGTGTGTCCTCCCTAACTTTATCTCCCAGTTGTTCAACATGTCCTAGATTAGCAGGTCGCTTTCGTAAATGAGCCCATGAGGTTCAAAAGATTTACCTGACTAAATAAAGGTTGAATGAATGTGCTGTACCTCTGATTATCTCATTCCTGATCTTCTCCATCCTTATCTCTCCTAAGGAGAACCTCAGCATCTTCATTTTTGCTACTTCCAGTTCTTTCTCCTGTCTTTTTGTCAATGACACCTTCTCCAGACCATACAATATAGCTGTCTTGTAAACTTTTCCTTTGACCTTTGCTGACAACTTTTTGTCACAAATCACTCCTGAAACTTTTTTCCATCACTCCATCCTGCTTGGACTCTCTTTTTCACCTTTTTACCACATTCACCAATTTCCTGGACAGTGGACCCCAAGTACTTGAAGTCCTGCATCTTTGTGACCTCTGCTCCTTGTAGCCTCACTGTTCCACTGGCCTCCCTCTCATTCACACACGTGTACTCTGTCTTAGTACTTCTTTTAAATGAATGAATAAATTGATTAAATAAAATATTAAATAGCTTTACATCTGCTAAGTTCTTGGCATAAATCAACACAGACATGTTCCCGATTTTAGTACTGTATTTTACATTGGCCCTCATGCACGAACCGTTCGTACGCACAGATTTGTTCTTAAACTGTGCGTACGAGTGATTTAGGATCATTTGTGGCATCCAACAATGTTTTCGTATCCTAGGATTTTTTTCAGATACGAACAAAATTTACGTGTGGTCCAGACCTGTCGTATATTTTACGAGGAGTCGGTCTGCTGTTATCCAGACGGCCTTTTCTCCACTAATAACTTTATATTTCGTTATTTAGAAAATATTTTGAGTTTAAAAACAATTAAATGCAACCACACATATTGGTTTAATTAAAGCGGCTTCAACACCCCCCCCCCACGTCCACCACCTTGCGCCACCCGCGCGTGGCCCCCCGCGCCACTCATGTCGACCACCGTGTGCCACGCAACGCGCCCCCCCGCGCCACCACGCCACGCGCCCCCCCGCGCCACTCATGTCGACCACCGTGTGCCACGCAACGCGCCCCCCCGCGCCACCACCTTGCGCCACCCGCGCGTGGCCCCCCGCGCCACTCATGTCGACCACCGTGTGCCACGCAACGCGCCCCCCCGCGCCACCACGCCACGCGCCACTGTCGTGCCACCCCGTGCCACTGTCGGCACACACACACACACACACACACACACAGCGCCGCTGCAGAGACAGGGGAGAAAAAAGCGAAACCAGCTTATACAGTTGTTTCATGTCATTTTTAATATAAACTGCCTGTTGACTGTGGGCGCTCACTGATGTCATCTGTATTCTGTGTGGGTCTGCGCTCAGATCCGGGGCTGACACTATGATCAAAGGCGAGTCAATTTTAATTCGCCAAACGCGTTTGTGTGTTTTCTGACGCATAAAAGCCGGAATGAATGGACACTTCCTGCTCGCGGTGGCAGGAAACTATATCCTTATATGGTGTTTTGAGGGGTGGGAATTATGTAAATAACCTCCCGCGTGCACGAGCAGGTGAATAGAACAGGTGGGATTCATCATTATTTACACAGCTCATATACACACATTTCCTGACGATAGAAGACTTTGTTGGATCTGACGTGGCATGTTCGTACGAACAAAAGTAGGAGAAATTTAGGATAAATATACGAACATTTTCGTGCATGAGGGCCATTGTTTTATAATGTAGCTGTTTATGTTTTTTTAACACAGTTTTCTTGTGATTTTTAATTAATATGCTTTTTTACGATTGTTGGCTGCAAGTATCAAGCTGCAAAATCCTTCATTTTCAACAACTGACAGCTGTTGGTCATTAATTATGATGAAGTTTAACAACTTATCGTTGAACATTTGAGCTCTGTGGCTTCAGCAGTGTGTTTTTATTTTTCAATCCGGGGCGGGCATTCTGATTTTGGTCAGCCGCTCTCAGCCTGTCCCTCCTACGAGACGGTCAGACAGCGGGTCGGACTGGATGCAGCTGGCCGCGGTCGGTCTCCCTGTTTCGGTTTAGCGAGAGTGGCGTCCCGCTGAAGCCCCGGAGCACAAATGTCCAATATAAAACTAACCTGACCGCGGTTTAATGTGGCGCTATGGCTCTACAGACATTGCACGTTGCTGTCTTGCTGTGTTTAGTGTAAAATACTTCCACACAGCGGACATGTTATGAAAAGTTGGCTAGCTGTTAACTACTCACTCAATCCACACGCTGTGGCTGGCTGTAAAATGAAAGGGATTTCCTAAATGTGAGGCAGGGGACCACATATTGGTTTTTAAAATTTTTATGGTATGTCTGTGTGCTATCCAAACCCCGTTCATTCAATTTAATACAAAAAATAATTCTTAGATAATAAATTATACCCTTTTTAATTCTGCCATTTCTAACTTCCGTTCTAAACGAGCTGTTTATGATAATGAGCTCTGAAGTCCACGCCCGTCAAAACTCTGTCTCCGCCCTCTGTAACTGCCAGTATCTCAAATCTGTTGTTGTTTTAAAATTAGCCTTTTTTTATTACTCGTTTTACTTACTGTTAGTGCTAGCTTAAAAGATAACTTACTGAAAGCTGTTTGTGTGCGCCGCCATTAGCTGCTCCTATTATCATGCCCTCCCGAATCCGAGCTCTTCCTCCTCCTTCGGTAACAAACAGCCCGCGTAGCTCCTGCTAGTTGCATGCAGCGCTTTGGTCCACGGTTGCACATCCAATCCAGACAAACGCAAACTTCACAGAGTGTTTCCAGTTAATTTATCCGTATGAGGCAACCTAACCTCTGACCGGACCGGACCCACACTGTCCTCAAAAGCCAGCAGCTAACTGCAGCCCGATCTCTCCGAAAAAAAAAAAAAAAAAGATGCCGTGGCCGGGACGCGAACCCCGGTCATTTGTGTGGGTGCGGGCATCGCGTTTTGTTTATATAAACAGCCCTAAACCGTTTCCCATTCATTTCCAATGGTAGTGTTAAACCACTACGGACGTAATATATTTTCGGCCACTACAGCTCTTGTGGCGCTGTTCGGATGTGACGCAGCGGACGTGACGCAGTTTATACTTGCCCGGCTTCTTTGAAAAACACAACTTCCCACTTTTAATCGGAGAAAGAAGAAAACAAACAAAAGAACAGCAATCTTCACATGCATCCTTCATATTTTAAAGGTAAGTTATGCTGAGGGCGAAACATAAATATATGAAACATGTTTATCGTCATGAACGCGTTTTTCCGACCGAACATATACAGTATTTATTTAATGGCAGCGTTACTTTCTACCACAGTGTGCTCCTTTGTCTGGCGTTGGTCAGTAATAAAACTATTATGGCTTTATGTGTGGTTTATGTGTCTGTTTTACACTAAAACAGAATGAAGACCATGGTGATTTCTTAAAAAGTAGGTGTTACAACGCTGCCAAACAAACACTAACAAACACTAACTGTTAAGGATCAGGATTACTTTATGTTTGATTCACAGATTATGCTCAGTGTTTTTTATTAGAGTGAGGATAAAGTCAGCATTTTTTTCAAAATCATAGATTCTGTTTCAATCTTTGCAAAAATGTAATAATAATTAAAATAATAACAATATCAGAGAGAGTACACTGAAACACTGATGTCTGATTACAGTACAAGTAACTAAAAACAGATAAATCATTATATTTTATGTCCTTCCTGTCTGTAGCTGAACTTTGAGCACCTTTTTATGTTTAGAGCTAAATGAACAGAATGGAAAATGTATTTGTTTCCTTGCTGCAGGCCAATCGGCTGGTTTCCGTAAATAGAAATTTTTTGAACTATCAGTACGTTAAATAATCAGTTGAGCTCTTATGCAAAATATATTTCAAATATTTTCAGATTTTTTTTAACGCATGATCTACCCTTTTTTTGCTCCATACTAGGCCAAAATGCAGAAGAAGAACATCTTTTATCCAGGAAAACAAAGAGTTGTTTTCCGCAAGGGACCCCTTGGATTTCTTCGTCAGGACCCCTCTCCTGAGGCCAAAATTATAAAAAATAATCCTAGTATGCAGGACAAATCTGAGCCAAAGAGAGAGGACATTGTGCAGCAAAATGCTTTGTCTGTAGTTCGTCAAAGAGGAGGGGATGTCGCAGATGATTCAGAAGTGCTGGGAGACTACAACCTCCAATTTGGCAAATACAAAGGGAAGTCTTTCCAGTGGCTTTTAGAAAATGATGTGGGTTACACTTTACACCTCATCAAAAACCTGCAAAAGGAGGAGGAAGCTGGCATCTGTATCACAGAGAGCCTTAACAAGGTGAACCTCCTGACTTTTGTGAAGTATGCTTTCAGTTTTAAGGAGATACAAGATGCCCTGGACTACGAAGCCAGCAGAGACAGCGTCGCAGCAACTCCTCCTGAAGATGACCAGCTGGTTGGTTTTGGCTCTTGGGCCAAGAGCACTTGGAAGGAAATTTAGGCCAGTAGAGAAGATGGTTATGCTGACTTCATCCTAAAGACGATCTGCCTTCCTGGGACCAGGATGAAGAAGCTGCAGCAGCACCTGCTCAAGAGACAGCAATCATCCCCCAGTTATACACCCACACCATCCAGTGTACCACATAAACCTCTGGGTGAGCAACTAAAAAAAAATTAAGATGAAAGGACAAAAAATTGCCTTAAAAACTGAATATTCCACCCAAACTGATCCTTGATTTTTATATAATATAATTTTTTGGTTTCTCATAGTGATGGAGGAGGACGAAGGATTGGAGGCTGCAATGCTGAGCATCTTACCCTCTACGCTCCTGCATCAGAGCAGTAAGCACACTATAGTTACACTTGATGAAATTCTAAAATATAATCTGCTTGTGTTTAGTCTCTCTCCCATATTTGTCTCTGTGTACACAGTGTCAGGATCAGCGGAAACAGAGTGAACCCCAGTGTCAAACAGAGCAAAGACAGTTTTTTCTTAAAGTAGGAGATTTCAGGACTGGAGTGTTATTCTCTTTTACGATGAATAACCCTCCAAAACTGAGCCTTGACCTATTGTGTTCTTGTGTTCTGGCCACGTTCCGGTCATGTTCCTGTTACAATATTGCTGTTTGCCACCATTAAATAGTCAAAGGACTATGAATTGATGGAGATATTGTGCCAGTCTGAATGCTGGTGAGCATATATTCTGCATGTTTACTTTTTTTTTTAATCAACACTAGTTACTAACAGCTGACATGTTTGTTCACTTAAGTGCTGTTGTTCCTCCTGCTTAGAGCGAGTATTTATGTAGTTGTTCACTTTGTAGTTTGTTGCATTTCCCACTTCTGGAAATTACTTTTAAAATATTTTCAGAGGTCTGATAAGCAGAAGGAATGAAAGTACAACTTTTTGAGTTTCCACTAACACCACCTGTTGTGTTCAATTGTGATTCGTACAGTGACTGATACATTATCTTTATTTAGGTCCAACTGCAAAGGTGTCCAGGTGTTCAGACGCATCAGGTGAATCAGAATCCTCAACAGTTAACGGTAAAGAAATTTATATTCTATTACTGGGGACAAGGGACACTCCTTTGAGGACCAGAATGTTCAAATTTTGGACCGAGAACACAGATGGTTTGAAAGGGGTGTAAAGGAAGCTGTGTATGTTAAGAGAGAAAAACCTTCTCTTAACAGAGGAGGAGGTCTGAGATTTCAACTGTCTAAGACTTATAACTCAGTTTTGGATTTGATTCCGAAACGTTTTACACCAGATGGGAGCAGGGATGCTTTGTCTGTAAATTAGACTAACAAAGTTCTCTGAGCAGCCTCTTTTGTTGTTTGGGAGGTGTTGTTTGTCAATTTACATACAGTTTTGTGTCTTCTAACAGAGACTTCAAGGGAACCTCCTACTGTTAGGTGTGATCTTTCAATTTACATGTATGTGTTACAAACCCCCTTTTGTTTAAGCTGGGATGTGTCGTTTTGTCAATTTAAATAGAATGGGCATTTTAGTTAATTTGTGGTGTTATCTCAGTTTCCAATTTCATATGTTGGTGCGTGACTTGTAAGCCTGTATAAAACTTCTCGTTCTCACAGCTTCCATTCAGAATTGAAAAAGACTTCTGGACAGAAGTCGAAACGTTTTCTGCAACAAATAAAGTCCAGTTGATCCTGTATTGAACGCCTTTTTTGATTCTATTACTGAAAATAAATCTGATGCTTTAATGGTTTTAGGCTACATAAAATAATTTGTTTACTTTCTTCTGATTGTTTACAGTCCCAGCAACCACACAACAGACATCCGTGGCCCTTCCATCACCGCTGTCATTTCTACTGAAGGAAAAAAAGAGTGCAAAGAATACAGTTGTTTAAAGGTTTGTTTCAACTTACCCTTAAATATCTATTTGTTGCATAAATAGCAATATCTGGATAATTTTCACAGCTACTTCATCTGTTGTCTAAAATTATACTGAAGCCATAAAGAAATAAGTATAACTGAAAGATATCGCTCCTTTTCAGATTCCAACACAAGTACAGCTTCCACCTCTGCACAGAGAGACCTTTCCTTTGAGGACAGTGCTGAAGATGGTAAGAACTGACTGCATCCAAAAAACAATTATTTTTTTACTGAGTAGTTTGCTTTATTAACAACATTTCCACGCTGTCTGTCAAATATTTTGTAAACAATGTGGCTAATATTTGGAACACAAACAGTCTTTTTTTTTTATGGAACCCTAATTCCATGTATTTTTATTTTTTATGATAGTTCCCTCAGCTCAGCCGCCCTTTGCTGCCCCCTGCCTCAACCTGACCATGACATTAGCAGCTGGAACTGTTCTCGGCACCAGAAACTGTGGATGAAGACAGAGCTGCAAGATCTCGGCCTGTGGCCTGGGTCTCGTCCTGTACGTCATCTTGGACATGTAATTTCCCACTGGCGTCATCCTCCGCAGCCTGAGCTCATAGACACAGTGGCTGAGCTTCCCTCGCCCAACTTCTTTCAGCTTCACCCATTTTTCATTTGGAAACCTGAAAATGAAATCATGTCCCGGCTGAAAAACAACTACAACCTTCCATGTCTTCATGGATGTCCTCATCCACAGGTGGTTTCTGCTGGTGTGGGCCGGCCTCGGGTGATAGTTGGGACAAGTTTCTACAACAGGTGAGCAAACACAGTGCTACGTATTTACATTTCTGGATTAAATTTAGGAAATTTATAAACTTATACTGATGAATTGTACTTACCTTATTGTGTTTCAGAGACTTCACATCCTCTGCCTCTGCGATCCTCACCAAGGAGTGCCCGCACTGGACCAGTAAAGACCGGTGGACGTGTCTTTGTGTTGGATCACACACGCTGGACACCACCTATGAAAGAGGCGATTGATGGCTTGCTGCAGAAACACCCAAGCTTCACATCTCACGGTATGTGAAGCACTTGTCAAAGCTCCTGAACACCAGCTCTTCGTTAAATACAAGCCCTGAAAAACTTGTGGAAACCCAGGAACTGTGGCACACTTTAACCAGTCAGTCAACCAGTGTGTCTGTGACCACCATTGAGCCGCCTGTCTTCAATCCACACGCACCTGCTTTGTCCATCCCTATTACACAGGACTCGTTAGAGAAAATTGTGGAGGGCATTTTAAATAAGCAGCAGCAACAACAGCCCGAGCAGAAGAAAAGACAAACAAAGACTTGTCTTTCCTGTGGACAGCCAAAGTCTCGTTATGAGACTGATGGTTCCTCCATTCATTTTTTCTTCATGCAGGGACCTGTTCGTTACTTTTACTGCTCAAAAAAGGTTCATGGTACTTATGGTGCTGAGGGACTTTGCAATCCAAACATGTCCTTTGAGGAATTTTCTACCACAACTTTCTTTCAAAGGGAACTGCAGGAAACAAAGAAACGAGTGGAGGAAAAAAATGACAAGAAGAGAAAAAGAACAGAATCTCAGCCAACAGGCCGTGTTTGCAGGTTTTGTCATAGGGAGCTGAAGCAGGGACCAAACAGCCCACACATCCATACTGGGTTCCCTGGTGTGGCAGGAAAATATATATATTGTCCATCAAAGGTTCTGTCCATTTATCAGTCACAGGGTATGGTCAGGGAGATGAGTTGGGAGGAGTTCTCCAAATCTCATTTTTATGAGGCAGAGAAACAGAGATGGGTGGCAGAGAGGAAAAAATAAACCTCACATAGTTCTATTGAGATGTTTATTTAGTTATTTTATTATTAATATTCTATATCTTCATATATTTATGCAAATAAAAAATCTGTATATACTGTAAATATGGGAAGTTAACATGTAAATATTTCACAGAAAGAAAACATGTTATAGCAAGGTCACAGTCTTTTTGGTATTTTCCTCATATAGTTCTATTGAGATGTTTATTTAGTTATTTTATTATTATTATTCTATATCTTTTCATTCATTCATTCAACCTTTATTTATACAGGCTAGCCTCGTTGAGTCACGGGGACTCATTTACAAGAGGGACCTGTCTCACTCACACCAAACAACCATCCACTCTCTCACTCACACCTAGGGTCAATTTAGAGTCACCAATCAGCCTAACATGCATGTTTTTTGGTCTGTGGGAGGAAACCGAATATATCTTCATATATTTATGCAAATTAAAAAACTGAAAATACTGTAAATCTGGGAAGTTCACATGTAAATATTTCACAGAAAGAAAACATGTTATATAGCAAGGTCACAGTCTTTTTGGTATTTAATCTATACCATGAATGTACAGTATTTTCAGGAAAGTCCTGAATGTTTTTATATTTTTTATGGAAGAATTCTGTACTTCATTTCAATTTTTGTAAAATAGTTGCCCAATTAAAGTTTGATATGATAAACTTTACCTTTGTAGTGTTTTATTTTGTACAGCTGTAACCACACCTATTCCAGGTGCATTTCTGACATGCTTTTGTACCTGTTTTGCACATTTGCTCAATTAACCCATTGCTACATTTAATTTACTTGAGAAATTGCTTGAGAAATTTCTGCCAGGACTGGGACTTGAACCCACGTACTGATGTCAGTCCGTTACACCTATACGTGACTGGCCCCCGCGATAAGGACAGATTTTCTTTTCTTGACCTCAGAGACCAGAACTTCATTCTCCGCACCGGTAGAGTTCTTCTTTTTTACTTTTCGCTGTCATTTTATGAACGAACACGTTTTGCCTCTGAGGCAGGAAACGTAGCCTTATATGGCGTTTTGAGGGGTGGGAATTATGTAAATAAGCTCACGCGTGCACGCGCAGCTGTTTAGAACAGGTGGGATTCATCATATTACGCAAGCCATTTACACACGTTTCCTCATGATAGAAGACTTTGTTGGATCTGACGTGGCATGTTCGTACGAACGCTTCGTAAGAACAAAAGTAGGAGAAACGTAGGATAAGAATACGAACAGTTTCATGAATGAGGGCCATTGTGTCTACTTTTATTGATCAATTTAGATGTTTTGTTTCTTGTACACAGATTATTTTATTATAATGATTTAAATTGTAATTCTTGTTTTGTGATTTGAACATCTGTGGGTTAGAATAAAGTTGAGCCAAAGGTTGCAGCTCTTCTTTAAACATGTTTGAGGGAAATGATGCTGAGATCCAATAATTTAGTCTTTTTATGATTTTTCAGCTGAGTTAACTTTAATTAACAGATTATTTAATAAAGTCAAAGTGAAAACAGGACAAATAAATAAATAAACATTTTTATACATAAAATATTTATTAAAAAAAACATTCCCGTCCTCCAAAATTGGAATCTGGCCTTTGTGAGCATCACAGCAGCTTCAACAGGTCTGCAGCTCGTATGATCCTCCACAGAGAGAAAAGCCCCTCAGAGACTCTGAGAGGAGAAGAAGAAGAATGTTGAGTCATCATCACCTCTGAGAGGAGAAGAAGAAGAATGTTGAGTCATCACTCACCTCTGAGAGGAGAAGAAGAAGAATGTTGAGTCATCATCACCTCTGAGAGGAGAAGAAGAAGAATGTTGAGTCATCACTCACCTCTGAGAGGAGAAGAAGAAGAATGTTGAGTCATCATCACCTCTGAGAGGAGAAGAAGAAGAATGTTGAGTCATCATCACCTCTGAGAGGAGAAGAAGAAGAATGTTGAGTCATCATCACCTCTGAGAGGAGAAGAAGAAGAATGTTGAGTCATCATCACCTCTGAGAGGAGAAGAAGAAGAATGTTGAGTCATCATCACCTCATTCATCTTTCAGTCCTTGTTCTTCTTCTGTCGACACAAAATGGAGTCAGAACCAAGTGAAGCTCTTTCATGTCTCCTCCTCCGTGTTTGTTCAGGAAATCAACGTGCAGTGTGTGTGTTTGTGTGTGTGTGTGTGTGTGTTGCTGCTCGCTCTGACTTCCTGAAATGAAAAGGTTTGTAGAAAACTCTTCAGGGGCCTTCACCTCGTCCTGCTGCTTTCAGAATCGAACCAGCAGCTGCACACAGGAGGTCAACACTTCTCCAGGAGTCCCACAGGGAATACTCTCTGTACCATTTCATTCAAAGGTCTGGAACAGAATAAAAGACGAGCTCTCCACTGTCTCCTGACTGTTAGTCCCATGAAGAATGATTATAACACGAGGAAGCATCATGGAAACATTTCACATCGTTCACAACAACAGTAAAGAAGCAGAAAAGTTATAAAGTCTATTTTAATAAAGTCAAATAATAGAGCGTGCTGCATTTATACACATCCCTCAACAAGACCAACGCCACTTTGATGTTTGGTGACGTCATCTCCCCGTCCACTTTGTCCTTAAATGAGGACAAATAATAAAAAATGTCCATAGTTCAGAGACATTTGAAGATAAACGCAGGTGATGATGAGACAGCTGTTTCCTGTTCTTTATAAAACTAAAGTCATAGTTTAATGTTTAAGTACTAACTCATTCACTTCTCAGTATCAGTACTCAGTATCAGCAAGTACCCAAACTGAAGTACTTGTACTCAGTCTGAAAGAACTAGTATGGGGACACCTGTACTCTGGATCATCAGTCCATTCAAGTCCCACACAAGGCTCCCATTGTGTGACCCATCCAGATGTTTGACTAACACAAACACACATTTAACAACAGCTGCAGCTGGAATCAAAGGACTTCCAGAATCCTGAAAGATGAAAACTGATTCTGTCTGTTGCTCCATCAGAACATCTGGAACCTGTTTTGATCATGTGACCACAGCTGGAGGTCAGAAATCCCATTTCTGTGTGTTTCATGTGTTGAACATGAAGAGAAACCATGTTAATGTGTGAACGCTGAGTCAGCATTCACAACATTGTTGGATGTTTTTTATCTTCTGTCACTTTGTTACAATCTGTTTCTGCAGACTTGATGCTGTTTTAGTCGTTCATCATCAAACTGATGATCTCATTCAGAGCTGACGGATGATTTTTGATCTTTGTAACTTTCATCCTTTTTAAATTATTAAACTTTATTTACAAATATTTTCTATAAAGAAAAACATTAAGATCTCTTAATAACTTTAAAACACTTTTAAAAACCTGCTTCAGTTTGTCTTCTCTGTTTTAGCCTTCTTGTGCTACTTTAAGCTTTTAGCTGTTGTTTTGCTATTTTGAGTCTTTTTGATGCTACATTTACCTTTTAGCTAGCCATTTGCAACTTTAGCTACCATTTTATTTATTTAGCTTTTGGCTAGCACTTTGCTTCTATTTACTTCTAGCTACCATTTTGTTATAGGCTTTTGCTTTATTTAGCTTCTAGCTAGCCTTCTGCTACATTTTGCAATCTTTATGCTACTTTCACCATTTACCTAAAGTTTAGCTACTTCTAACTTTTAGCAATTCTCTTCTTTAACTTTTAGCTAGTGTTCATCTTTTTTATCTTTTAGCTCGTGTTGTGTATCAGCTTCAGCTTGTTCGGCTGGTTTCAGCAGACTCTTTCAGCTCAGCGTTCAGTTTCACAAACGAGAATTATTTTTACAAACTGATCCTGACGCTGCAGAGAAAAGCAGCTGAAGAAAATGCATCGATGGATCCAAACTACTCTGTCATGAGCTCAGAAGAGGAACATGAAGCTGAACTACATTTCCCATGAGTGTTAGCTCCAGCAGCTGCTGCCTCATGGGAGATGTAGTTGTTGAAGGCTCAGTGAAGCTTTGTGGTGGATGTTTCCTGAAATGAGGAGGTGTTCAGATGGTGTGGACAGAAAGTGACAGGAACATGTTGAAGCTTTAAAAATCATCTCAACATGAACTGTGTGACAGACTTTTAGAACAGAGGCTGAGTTCAGGACTTCAGCAGGAACTCTGCAAACACCTGAACTTCTCCACACGTCTCACTGAAGCATGAACTGTGTGACAGACTTTTAGAACAGAGGCTGAGTTCAGGACTTCAGCAGGAACTCTGCAAACACCTGAACTTCTCCACACGTCTCACTGAAGCATGAACTGTGTGACAGACTTTTAGAACAGAGGCTGAGTTCAGGACTTCAGCAGGAACTCTGCAAACACCTGAACTTCTCCACACGTCTCACTGAAGCACGTGGACTTCTTGTGAGTCAAGTGTTGGTCAGTTCAGAGAAACATCTTCCTGGATGTTCTTCTTCTTCTCTCCTCTTCATGTTTGTGGGGATTTAAGGGCCGTTAGAAGCTCCTGCAGCTGAGTGGAACATCTGGACCTGAGATGTGGAGCAGGTTCTGTGGACAGAACTCAGCAGAACCAACGTTTGAGAGGCTGCACTCAGAGTGGGAGGAGCCTCTGAAGAACGTTGCTGAGCTTCAAACAGACACAGAGTCCAGGAGAGAATTAGTTTCTACTTCCTGAACGTTTCTCCACTGCAGCCAGATGTTGGTCAGCTGAACATCTGCAGAAACAGGAGACATGTTTGTCCTCTCCTGTTCACTTCAGCTGTTCTGATGCTGGACACAATTAAAGGCCTGGCAGTCCTTGAAATAATGCATGGCCCGCCACCTTTCATCTTTCTTTTAGACTAAGATCAGATCAAGTTTGAGTCAAACCTGTAAAATAATAATTAATTAATTAATTATGTTTGTTTGTTTGCTTTGTTTCAGTCCAACTCCTCACCAGTTTGTGGTGGTAATTCACCAAATTGTTCTTTCCCAACTACCAATGTTGTGTAACAGGGTTATGCTGGTGAAGATTCTCAGTCAGCCAGGACATGATAAAATCAAAAAAGGTGTTCAATACAAGAACAACTGGACTTTATTTGGCTGCATTCATAAAGAACACAAATAAAGTCCAGTTGTTCTTGTATTGAACACATTTTTTGATTGTAACAGGGTTGTTGTTTAATTAATTTGATCAAAATGCACCATATTTATAATATTTTTCTTGTTTTGCAGAAAAGTTTATCTAGTAGTTATTAGAAATCTTTCTTTTAATCTTTGGGCCAGTTTACACGGCGCGTATTTTGAGTGTAACCGCTACTTTCTCTTTGCGACTTTGCTTATCGCCTACACGACACCGCTGGCCCCCCTCTATGACACCGATAGTTTTCTGAGCCTGCTCCCAAAGTGGAACTTTTTCGCTGCACCCCCGCTGATAATATAAACATCTCCTGCTGATCTTTTGTGTCAACCACATGCGCGCAGCCCGCACGCGCGGGGCAGGCTGACATTTCACGTGTCACGCTGCTCAATATAACAGTTTAACAATAATAAACAGTATTTATGTTAGCGTGGGAGATGTTTAAATTTATCTGAACTACAGTATCTATCTGGACTCGTTACATTTTTTAAACAGTGCGTAACGTGCTGTGAAAATGAAGACACCAGGTTTATTTTTTATTTATTTATTTATTTATTCAGCAGCACAAATTTTACAACGCAAACACTGAGAATTAAACTGAACACTATTAAAAACACGTGAACCGAACTGTAACTACGTTAATGAACAGGGGCCTCATGTATCAAAAACCTGCGTGGATTTCCTACTGAAAAGTGACGTACGGTGAAATCCAGAAAAGTGTCTACGCACAAAAAGATCCAGATTTATCAAACTGTGCGTACACCTGAATCCACGCACATTCCTTTTGTACATCACAATTGACGTGGAACTGAGCGCACGTGAGACACCTCCCCTGACACGCCTACATTTACATATGTTAAACAGATGCAAATTACTTCCTGCATGTGTGAAGGACATGTTTGTTTGATCCCTGCGCGATCAGAAATGATTTCTAGATTCGGGAAAATAATGAATTCAATATAATATGAGTGAGGACAAACATCCTAAGTAAGAATAGTAATAAAATGTGTTCATCATGCAAAGAACGAGTGATTGTCGGTATTTGTGTGCGCGCGCACCCTGCTGTGGTGCGCGAACCGGCTCATTCATTCATTCTGTGTGGAAATATTAACTTTGCGCACGAGTTTATTACCATTATTACTGTAAACACAGAGGAACTTACTTGGATGTTTGCTAGAACATAGATCTTTGTTTATGTAGATGATGTGAAGAAACGTGTCTGTGCGTCTTGGTGGAGACTTTTCATGACATGATGTTGGAGTCTCCAGACGCAGCGCGCGCCCCGCAGCCCTGTGCGCAGTCTGTCTGTGAAGCTTTTGCTCTCCTACAAGTTATATAAGGTGTACTTTCACGTGTCATTTTGGAGAAATCTACAATAAACGCAGATAATGAAACACCTCCAGCTGCCGTGTCGACACCGGTGAGGGTGCGCGCGCGCTCCAAGCGCGACCACTCAGCCTTTGGAATCGATGAGACCATTGGACATGATCCGGCTTTGTGTGGACTGGACTGCACAGTCCCGATCGACCTGCAGCTCCCTCTGTGGAACAGTTTGACCGCTGCTTCTGTATGCACGCGTGATGCACGGCTCCCCAGAGCGCAGCAGTAGTGCCAAACTGGAAAATTATTATTTCTGAAAACGGCTGATAAGCCATATCCTAGATCGGAAAACTATATCTGTTTCTAAATAAATGCTCTGCGTGTTACACTATTTATTATAACCTCCAGTAAGGCTGAATGAATCCGTTCCTGTTAAATTTATTTTTGGCACAACGTTGCGCGTCCTT
This sequence comes from Garcialebias charrua, assembly GCA_038048925.1. Lineage (NCBI taxonomy): Eukaryota > Metazoa > Chordata > Actinopteri > Cyprinodontiformes > Rivulidae > Garcialebias > Garcialebias charrua. The sequence continues at coordinate 893 of JBBPBX010050229.1, read as the reverse complement.
TATTTCACTGCGTCATGTGGATGTAATACTTGTTAATCGTGTGTTTGGAGGGAATATTAATCATTTTCACATCTTGAACTGTTAATAATAATAATAATAATAATAATAATAATAATAATAATAATGAATTCAATTTATAACGCACTTTTCATTAATGGAAATCTCAAAGTGCTACAAGGTGCAACATATTTGAATGTCAATAAGACAAATAATAAAACAATTAAAATCAACAACAGTATCAACTCAGATCAAAAGTAGAATCATGAGGAGGAAGAGTATGCTCGGTTGAAAAGAAAGGTCTTCAAGCCGCTCTTAAAGTCAACCACAGACTGTGGGGCTTCAGTTTCTCTGAAACACCTGTAAGTGTCGCCAAAGGAACAAGAACCACAGAAACGTGCGTACGCCTGCTCGGGAGCTTGCGTGGATATGTACCTGGATGCGCATATATTCACGTTCAGTTCAGTTTTGATACATACGGGCTTTTGCGTGGGAAGTGACGTGCGCAATGTTTTTGTGCGCACGCATGGTTGATACATGAGGCCCCAGGTCTTTAGTTTCTCAACGCAGGCAAAATGATGGTTCAAGGTCCAAACTTGTTGATTTTTCTTGATGATTTATTGTCTCTTTCAACAAACAATTACAAGCTTCAAACATTTCTTCTCCCTTGCCATCCCTCTTGCTCTGGTAAAAACCATAGGCCCCAAACCCAAATGCATCATGGTCCTCACCAGGCACTTCCACTTATAGAAAATTGGACCAACCCACATTACCTCCTGTCAATCAAAAACAAATATATAAACTAAACAAATTACTAACAAACAAACTTATTCTAAACAATTAGTTAATCAAAAAATACTTATTTAAATGAAACAAAACAAAGTAAGCCAATTACA
>JBBPBX010050228.1:11306-25064 GCA_038048925.1 Garcialebias charrua | reverse complement strand
CTCCATTAGCTGCCTGATGTGGCCCAAAAGTCCCCTTGTGAGGATAATGGTAATCATTAATAACAGTAGAAGCAATGCCATTTCAATTACCGCTGCCTTTTCTTACACTTGAAAGTGTACTGATTTAAATATCCTGGGAGTTCTGTTGTTAAATGGACGAACTCCAAAGAGGAGAGGAGCTATGCCGAAAACAGCTTTTAAAAATAAAGAGAAAAAGGAAATTAAATCACTGATGGAACAGATGGACAGACATAGATTCAAAGCAGAGGATATGAGAAAGTAATGGCATTTGATATACAGACATCAGAGAGCTGAATTTGAATATTGAAGTGCCAGAAAGAGCTAGACTTGGACACAGCTCAGTGTAAAAAATAATACTCTGGGTTTTTGATTTTCCTAAGTAACTTATAACAACATGCAGCAACAGAGTGGCACGTCTAGAATCAGTGCATTTCTATGAGCACTCTGGCTCTGAGAAGAAAGAAACAGTATATTGTTTCAGTAGGACAATCTTTCCTAGTCCTTCATGCAAGTGTGCTTATATCCTCATCTGACCTGCAGCATTCCTATTATCTCATTATTTAAGGCAAAGGTTTTTGGCTGTTTACTTTGGCCGGTATTTAATTTCACCTCATTTCTCCTACCTGTCTTCCTCTGAGGATTTCAGAGTAGATGTGAAAGCTCTGAAAAAATACCATTAAGCTGAAACGTGTCACTGCACAGTCAAGCAGGGGTTGTGAGTTAAAGCTGAGGAAGGGAAATGTATCTGAGTGATGCCTCACACCAAATGATTACATGCCGTTGCTATGTAATGATGGAGATAATTTTTCATTCAACCTTTATTTAGGCAGGTTAATCTCATTGAGCTTCGAGGACTCATTTACAAGAGAGACCTGTCTACAAACTAAAGAATGATGACAACAGCAACTGTAGAATTTCCTTGAACAATCAACAATAGACAAGCATAAGAGAGAAATACAGATTTTTTTAAACAAGTTAAAACAAAGAAATCAAAGTAGCAAAACAGACAGATTATAAGGTAGATGTAGAAAAATCAAAAACAGGAACATGTCTGCATCGGTTTTTACCAGGATTCCAACAGATTCTTAAAGCCATTTAGAGAGGTCAAGGTTGAGATCTTCAGATCTTTTTGTAAGATATTCCAAGAAGCAGGGACAGAGTAGGAGAAGGCCCTTTTGCCAAGTTCAGTTCTCACTGACGGAACACTGCAGGTAATCATGTCCTGAGAGCTCACGCTGTAGCTACATTCCAAATAGAATAGATATAGAATAGAATAAAATAGAAATAGAAATAGAAAAATAAATAGAATAGAAGTTGCGTGCGTGTTGCACGTGTTAGTGTGATGTGGAGGTAAAGGAACAGTGTGATGTGGGAGCTATTGTTCCTGTGTGATGCAAGCACAACTGCTCATCTTTGCTCTTTGCTGCCTGTCACCAAAAATTGTGCAACCTAGTCCAGCCAAAATCAGCAATGAATCATTTTGCATTCTCTATTCACAATATACAAGAAGAAAATGTGTATGTGTAGTAGAAAATGTACTTTTGTGTAATTGTGTAACGTTCATCAATACGGGTCATTCACTCAACTCACGGTCATGTGCTCATTCAGTTTGCACTACTTCTCATATTTGCACTAATGTTTGTATTACATTACTGCCTATAGTCATACTACTGTTTACATTTACTGTTGACATTTATTACTACTGTTTACATTTATTACTACTGTTTACATCTAGACTTTTTATATCTACACTATAATAATAATAATAATAATGAATTCCATTTATAATGCACTTTTCATTAATAAAAATCTCAAAGTGCTACACTACTGCTGATATACAGTATATACTGTATTCTTTTTACTAGCCTTATTGCATAATGCCACTTTGTTTCTATACCAATATCAACTACCTCATACATATACTGTGTACATTAACCCCATATGCTGCTTTGTCACTCTTTACAAATGTCAAATGCCAGAACCTTCATTTATTTTATAGATATACTTTTTATACTTTATACTTCGGGACAGTATTACACTCTATTTCATTTTTGGTGTTGGTGAAACTTTTTATACTTTTATACTACTATGGAAAACTACTATGAAAAAACTCAGGACAGTATTACACTCTATTTCATTTTATGATTATGTTTATTAAATGTTGGTGTTTTGGTGTTGGTGAAACTTTTTATACTTTTTTACTACTATGAAAAACTACTATGCAAAAAACTCAGGACAGTACTAAACTTTTATTATTTCATTTTATGCTTGTTTATTAATTGTTTAGTGTTTAAATGGTTACTGTTGCACCGAGGGACTGAGAGAGAAATGCAATTTCAATCCTGTGTATGTCCTGTACATATTGCAGTTCTGACAATAAAGTTGACTTTGACTTTTCTAGGGGAAAGTGTGAGGGATTGTGCTTTTATGTTGAATAATTGTTCTGGAGGCTGTATTATTTTGACTCCCATGGAAAGACTGAGCAGCTTCTCCAGCCTGCAGAGGTCCATGTTATGAGGGAGGTTTTTCTTTCCACTGTTGCCTTTGTGCTCGCTAAGGATGGTAGACTGTGACAAAGTTAAGACAAAGCAATCTGCTGGTTACCTTAGGTAAAAAATGTTACTAATTTAATTTTTATGTAAATTAAAGTTTCTGTTCAGTGCCCTAAGATAACTTCTGTTGTGACTTGGTGCTATATAAATAAACTAAATTGAATTTTACATGTTGATACATTGAACATTGATAATCAGGGATGTTTCTTTACAGATGTCACTGATTCATCAGCTTGTGAATAAAACAGGAAGATTTTCAGCTTAAATGTTCAGTATGTAACTTTTCTAACAACATATTTTTAACATATTTCTTCACTCTGTCACTACCTCCTGACATACTGATTTTAGACAAGTAATCTCTGAAAAAAACTATTGTCCCCTTGCTTCTCTAAAAGCATTTCTAAAAAGCCACAGTGACACGCCGTTAACCAGCCAATAAAAACAGATTTTGTAACCAGCCAATAAAAACAGAGCTTGAATTTGAATCAGCCAATAAAAACAGAGCTTGAATTTGAATTTCAGCAGAGCAAGGGCAAGAGGGGAGGGACCAGAAACGTGTCTCTGTTCAAAATTTTCCTAAGTTCCAGCGTGTTCCAGAAATTACATACTGAACCTTTAATCAGTGACCAGCTAAACAAGGACTCAAAAATCAGATTTTTTTTTTCCTTCCCAAGTTAATAAATGTACTATAGCAAAGCAGCTAATTCATGCTAACAGCACCACAGATTAAATGGAACTGGTAATTACAGTTCACTTCATGGATTTGGGTTAATCTAAATCATTCCCTAAAGTAGCCCGGTTCACTTGAGTTATTCAAGCTGCGCTGTTATCTCTGTAAACGTACGTAGCAATAAGTAGGAGAGAGATGGAGGAAGAAGGGTGACACTTTCTCCATCCCCTTCACTACATTTGTTTTATTTCTTTAGCTCTCGTTAAAGTGGGACACCAGCTGGTCAGTTTACTGACCAACAACAAATTATTCACCCTTTAATAATCAGAATCAGTCACTGAAGTAGAATCTGTTAATTACAGGGAGTTTTATATCATCATAAGAAATGAATATTAATCTGAATGAAGAGACCAAAGTTGTCTTTGAAGTTGTATTACAAAAATAATCAAACTAAAATCAACAACAATAATAAACAAACTATAACAATGAATCAATCAAGACTTAATTCTCTTATCTAAGGCAAAATTGACTCTTTGAGCAGGAACTATTTCAGTTTTATATGCGCATGAATATAGACAAAGTTAGACTATTTTAATAAATAGTTACTTTGGATTTTTGGTGGAAATAAGTTGTTTAATTTGATCAGATGAAGTCATTTATTACACTGCAAGCCAGATAATGCTTTACCAAGTTGCATCAGCTTAAAGGGATTGTGACATGATTTTGTAAATTTGAATATTTGTCAGAACATATATATCTTATATCATTGAGCTCTGGTCGTTTTTGCATAATAAATTATAAATATATTAAAATTTCATTCCAAGTTATGATAGTCATTTCTCTGGGACACGCCCCTAAAATTCCGTGCATTCCGCAAAACCGTCATTTGACGTACACGTGGGGAGCCGCTGCTCAACGCGCATGTAATTAATAATGGCGGAGCATGTCGACTCAGACGAGTGCAGCATTTCTAGTGTTGATCTAAGCGATTTGTCTTCAGTTTTGGAAGGTCAATATAAGCAGTAGAAGTTTTAATCTTGCTCAAATCATTTTATTGTATACTCTATTAATGGAAAACTTATTAACTTTTACGATTCAGCTTTAAAAAAACGTGCAGGGAGCTTCGTGGCTTTGAGCATGTCCGATTGCGTTTGAGATCTATCATTTTAAGACAGTAAATCATCCAAAACCCTCATTAATAGACTCTCCCCAAATAAAAACAAACAAAAGATCGTACCTGATTGCGCCGACATAATTTAAAAATACCTAAATAGCACCCCGTGTTGACTCGGGAGCTATGCTAATGTCTGTTAGCAAGCAGATGTCGGCAGATAGACCTCACGTCTGACATATATCATTTTTAAACAGTAAATCATCCAAAACCCTCATTAATAGACTCTCCCCAAATAAAAACAAACAACAGATCGTACCTGATTGCGCCGACATAATTTAAAAATACCTAAATAGCACCCCGTGTTGACTCGGGAGCTATGCTAATGTCTGTTAGCAAGCAGATGTCGGCAGATAGACCTCACGTCTGACATATATCATTTTTAAACAGTAAATCATCCAAAACCCTCATTAATAGACTCTCCCCAAATAAAAACAAACAAAAGATCGTACCTGATTGCGCCAACATAATTTAAAAATACCTAAATAGCACCCCGTGTTGACTCGGGAGCTATGCTAATGTCTGTTAGCAAGCAGATGTCGGCAGATAGACCTCACGTCTGACATATATCATTTTTAAACAGTAAATCATCCAAAACCCTCATTAATAGACTCTCCCCAAATAAAAACAAACAAAAGATCGTACCTGATTGCGCCGACATAATTTAAAAATACCTAAATAGCACCCCGTGTTGACTCGGGAGCTATGCTAATGTCTGTTAGCAAGCAGATGTCGGCAGATAGACCTCACGTCTGACATATATCATTTTTAAACAGTAAATCATCCAAAACCCTCATTAATAGACTCTCCCCAAATAAAAACAAACAAAAGATCGTACCTGATTGCGCCGACATAATTTAAAAATACCTAAATAGCACCCGTGTTGACTCGGGAGCTATGCTAATGTCTGTTAGCAAGCAGATGTCGGCAGATAGACCTCACGTCTGACATATATCTTTTTTAAACAGTAAATCATCCAAAACCCTCATTAATAGACTCTCCCCAAATAAAAACAAACAACAGATCGTACCTGATTGCGCCGACATAATTTAAAAATACCTAAATAGCACCCCGTGTTGACTCGGGAGCTATGCTAATGTCTGTTAGCAAGCAGATGTCGGCAGATAGACCTCACGTCTGACATATATCATTTTTAAACAGTAAATCATCCAAAACCCTCATTAATAGACTCTCCCCAAATAAAAACAAACAAAAGATCGTACCTGATTGCGCCGACATAATTTAAAAATACCTAAATAGCACCCCGTGTTGACTCGGGAGCTATGCTAATGTCTGTTAGCAAGCAGATGTCGGCAGATAGACCTCACGTCTGACATATATCATTTTTAAACAGTAAATCATCCAAAACCCTCATTAATAGACTCTCCCCAAATAAAAACAAACAACAGATCGTACCTGATTGCGCCGACATAATTTAAAAATACCTAAATAGCACCCCGTGTTGACTCGGGAGCTATGCTAATGTCTGTTAGCAAGCAGATGTCGGCAGATAGACCTCACGTCTGACATATATCTTTTTTAAACAGTAAATCATCCAAAACTCTCATTAATAGACTCTCCCCAAATAAAAACAAACAACAGCTCGTACCTGATAGGCAGTAAGATGGTCGCTGCAGACATAGGACTCTCAGTAGGAACCCATCGGTCACAAGTTCTCTGTACTTCCATTCTAGGCAAAGTTTCTCATCTTTTGGGAATTTGTGAAGGCTCACTTGTTCACTGCTGATATTAGAACACCCAAATGCGCTACAACGTGACAGCATTTTTCAAGTTACACCAAAAAAAAAAGAGTCGATCTTTCACCAAACAAAGGGGCAAGCCAGGCTCCGCCTTATGCCCAGTGCCCACGTGTACGTCACATGAAGATTTGCATAAATTCACGGGGCGTGTCCCAGAGAATTTATGGTAAAAAATTACCATAAATTGGAATGAAATTTTAATATATTTATAATTTATTATGCAAAAACGACCAGAGCTCAATGATATAAGATATATATGTTCTGACAAATATTCAAATTTACAAAATCATGTCACAATACCTTTAAAATAGCATAACCAGCCCAAGGCATTACGTCACTAGGTTCTGCTCCTTACTGGGTCAGTGTTGAAGGGGTCACTCGTCTTTCTGGGGTTCTCTGGTGGATCAGACCAGAGACACAATGAGGATGACTCGCCGGGAACTACCCAAGGTAGCTGACCATCACTGTCACAGCTTCAGGGGTCTGAGGGGAATAGCTGATGAGAAGGTACACCGTGACTTGGTACCTTCTGCATGTTTGGACTTCAAGCCAAGAATGTGAGTCTTGCAGCGGAATAAGGCTTCATCTTCTGCAGTTATTTACTTCTAACAATTGTAGATGAGCGACATTTTTATCTGCTCAGGAGTTGAATGTGTGGACCTTGGCGTGACCTCTCGAATGTGGTCCACAGATGAACCATCTTCCAGTTCGGAGCCGGAGACGATCTGCTCAGTTCGGGGGTCCAAGGCAAACTGCTTTTTACACAAAGGATTTTTGTGCAAAACAACACCTCTGAGAATATTGTTTTGAATAAATAGGGAACATTTTGACTCTCCTCTGAAGAAAACAGCTTCAGTGTAAAGACTGCTCACGACAGGTGTCTCTGAGGGAATACAGTAATCACTTTCTGTAAAAACAGAACAGAGGAATATTTTATCCACGTTGTAATATTTTACATGATTTCATTAAGGATTGAGAACAACAATCAAAATGATTCATGTTCACACCTGTTAATCAAATATAACAAACTTCATTAATGATTTGTTTTTCTTTCTTAGAAACAGAGGAAGAATAAGATAAACATGTGTCAGACTGTAGCTGGCTCTGTGTCCCTGACGAGGAATGTGTAGAAAAACATCAGACATTATTGAAGTCAGAGTTCATTTTAAAACACACAATTCATGGTGAGTCTGAAAGATGAATAAGGGTGGAGGGTCATAATTAGAGCAGTGCAGCTTCATGCTACAGTAACCTCTACTGTATATACGACTCACCTGAATCCTCAGCATTTACGGATGTTTATTAACCTGAAGCAAAGACCCAACTCATGTAAATAAGCAGCATCTGGTGGGTTATTTATCCAAACCAGGGCCCCAGACTCATTTGAGTCAGCAGCAAATCCAGTGGGTTATTAACCCAGATCAGGGACTTGACTCGTCTGAATCTACAATATTTCCAGTGAGTTATTAACCCGGTGCTGCGACCTGATTAATCTGTATCAGCATTTCTCATGATTCCTCTAGGTTCCCCCACCTGGTGAGTTCACTAGCTCATGGACTTATCTGTAGTCTGCCAGAGAACATGGAGAATGCAAGTTAAAAATTAGACCTCTGATTGAAATTTTTAACCCGGATGATTCTGTAAGCCACCTGCTCTAAAATAGCTGCTGGTTTCTCCATTTGGGTTTATCTCACGTGTGATGGGTTAAATGCAGAGGAGAAATTGTATTGTATAAGACAATGATAACAACTACCGGTAATGTATAAATATGTTCTGTGCTTCAGATGTACAGTATTCACCTTTATTTTACCGGGACTGCTTTGTAACAATTTGCATGTTTTCTCTCATAATTATCCAGCTTTTCTTGAGCAGTTAAAGGTGGTGAATTTATAGAGCATGACACATTACTGGATTTGATTGACATTCAGGAGGGAAACAAAAGCTGTAAGGAGAAATTAATTCACCTTCCTTCATGAAGATCGACAAAAGCAATGCTCTAAAAAAGGAAAACAGATGCTAGTCCAGCTTTATGGAACTTAAAGGTGGGGTATGTAACATTGTAATGTAGTCTGTAACTTTTCAAACAATATATTTTTAACATATTTCTTCACTCTGTCACGATCTACTGACAGACTGATGTTAGACAAAGTAATCTCTGAAAAAAACTATAGTCCCCTTGCTTCTCTATCAGCATTTATAAAAACACTGAAAACACAGAGTGACCCGGACACTGACCAGCCAATAAAAACAGAGTTGTTTGTCACGCCCCAACCCACGCCCCCGCCTGTCACAGCCTCAGCGCCGCGGCTCGTTCTCATTCAAAGGATTGCAAAGCGATGCAGGACTGTTTTTTATGTGACACAAATGTATTAAATATCCCTTCTTCATCCCAGAGCTGGACTTTTATTTAGTTTTTTTGCCAAAAGTCAAGTGATCGCTTCATCCTCCACTCACAGGAATGAGGAAATGGATTTGTCACGACTCACGAGCGAATTAAATCATGTCCAAATTGGCTGGTGATGCTCTGCTGATTACAGGGTCTTTTTGTGTTGTTGGACGAGTGATTCATGGTTTTATTATATTTTTTAAACAGTTATATTATCATATAAACACAGAACTTCGCAGCGCAGAGACAGGACATGTAGTGGGGGCGGAGCATTCCAGACATTCCAAACCTGCGCTGACAGACATGAGGAAATCACGAGCGCATGTCCAACGTTGCTTCGTGAACCTCTGCTGATTTCTGCTGGTTTTTGTGTTGTTGGACAAGTGCTCCATGGTTTTATAATATTTTTAAAAGGTTTTATTAACATATAATCACAGAACTTTGCAGCGCAGACAGGACATGTAGTGTGGGCGGAGCATTCCAGACATTCCAAACCTGCGCTGACAGACATGAGGAAATCACGAGCGCATGTCCAACGTTGTTTCATGAAGCTCTGATGATTTCTGCTGGGTTTTGTGTTGTTGGACAAGTGCTCTATGGTTTTATTATATTTTTAAAGTTTTTTTTAACATATAATCACAGAATATTGAAGCGCTCCGAGCAGACACACAGCAGGGGGCGGAGCAGAACTCAAGTTCAGCAGAAGCACGGACTGTCTGGCTCCCCCTCTGAGCCATATATACCGTATTCGTCGGCGTATAAGTCACACCGGAGTATAAGTCGCACCAACCTAATTATGCCCAATTAAATGGAAAAATCAACGTATAAGTTGCATCGGCCTATAAGTCGCACCGGCCTATAGGTCGCACCTCACGTGAACTGGTGTTTTGCCCAAAATGGACTGGCTGCCAAATTGTTTGGAAGGACTTTTGACAAGATTATCACATAAAAACTACAGTATTTTGTTTGATGTGTCTTAGTTGAACTTTTCATTAATAAATGAACATTATTTTGGACTGGCTGCCAAATTGTTTGGAAGGACTTTTGACAAGATTATCACATAAAAACTACAGTATTTTGTTTGATGTGTCTTAGTTGAACTTTTCATTAATAAATGAACATTATTTTGGACTGGCTGCCAAATTGTTTGGAAGGACTTTTGACAAGATTATCACATAAAAACTACAGTATTTTGTTTGATGTGTCTTAGTTGAACTTTTCATTAATAAATGAACATAATTTTTGTATATTTTGTGTCTTTCATCATTTATCTTTAAAGATAAACACATAAAAATATATTTTTATTAGCTGACATTACAGTAAAAAACGTGTCTCAGTTTAAAATGATGACAGAAACAGATACTGTATTTATTTTATGGTTTTTATTTATTTATTCAAAACCATTGAAGTCTTCATCTTCTGTGTCACTGCACCATTTTTGGACCAGGCAGATGTCAACAGTGTAGGTACTGTAAAGGGTTTCTTAGCGCCCATAGCGGCCGAAACTGGTACTGCACCATTTTTGGAGTTTTTGACCAAAGTCAAATTATGACCAAAATATTGGAAAAATCGACGTATAAGTCGCACCGGCCTATAAGTCGCAGGGCTTAGAAATGTAGGCAAAAAGGTGCGACTTATACGCCGGAGAATACGGTAGCTCTGAGGGGGAGGTAGCAGAATGCTTTTCTGCGCTGAAAATATTTCTAAGTCCCAGAGTGGTCTAGAAATCGCATACCCTAGCTTTAATTGTACTAATCCAATAATTCTCAGTCGGGTCATCTGGACAGTTCCTTTTTATAGAAACGTTTCACCTTCCATCCAAAGGGCCTCATCAGTCAAAGGAGCTCCAGCAATCTGTTTCCCCACCAAGCAGTAAACACCTTAAGTGGACCAACCAGTTTGCTGGAGCCATGATGGTTTCTGGGGGCCGTCCTGTCCCTTGTCGACTCCTCCCAGGCAGGCAGCCACAGCCAAAGTGGTTCAAGGCAAGAAAGTGCATGCACCAAATTGGTACCTGAATTATTGAGCATGAACATTCTTGTCTTAATTGTACTGACTTTACCTAGAGAGATTGTGCATTATCTGCCTGTACAAGCATGAACTCTAAAGAAACACTGCCCTCTTTAAATCCCAACACACCTATTATAGAAGAACTATGTCAAAGTCAAAGTCAACTTTTTTGTCAGAACTGCAATATGTACAGGACATACACAGGACCGAAATTGCGTTTCTCTCAGTCCCTCGGTGCAACAGTAACCATCTAAACACTAAAACATTTAATAAACATAAGCATAAAATAGTAAAAAAGTGTAACACTGTCCTGAGTTTTTTCATAATAGTATAAAAGTATGAAAATTTACACCAACACTGAAACACCAAACACCCCTAAAACACCAAACACCCAATGAACATAAGCATAAAATGAAATAATAAAAGTGTAATACTGTCCTGAGTTTTTGCATAGTAGTATGAAAAGTATAAAAACGTAAATCTATAAAATAAACTGAAGTTTCTAGCGTTGACATTTGCAAAGAGTGGCACAGCAGCATATAAGTTGATGTACACAGTATATGTATGAGGTAGTTGATGTTGGTATAGAGGCAAAGTGGCATATGAAGTAAGGCACATAAGGCACATTTGGCATCCTTAGATAAGGCTAGTCAGAGAATGCTGTATATGTATCTGCAGTAGTGTAGATAAAAGTAGTGTAAATGTAAACAGTAGTAATAAATGTAAAGCAGTAGTAATAAATGTAAACAGTATTAATAAATGTAAACAGTGAATGTAAACAGTAGTATGACTATAGGCAGTAATGTAATACAAACATTAGTGCAAATATGAGAAGTAGTGCAAACTGAATGAACACATGACCGAGAGTTTAGTGAATAACCCGTTTGATGACACAGAGTCCAGTGTTAAAAACTTTGTGTTGAGTGGTAATGTGTGAGAAAGTTTTTTGTGTTAAGGCAGTTCAAATGGGAGGGGAGGCAGAGCAGGCAGAGTGTTTAGCATTCTGACTGCCTGATGAACAGAGCTGTCTCTCAGTCTGCTGGTACGAGCCTGGAGACTCCTCAGTCTCCTCCCTGATGGCAGCAGTCTATGCTGCAATGAGTTTTAAGTACATGTATTTCTGGAGTATTTCTTGGGTGGATGAAAAATATCTTACTTTAGTTTGGACTTTAGCTTTTATATATTTTCTGGATTTTTTCTAATTCCTCCAAGCACAGAAAATCTTTAGCACACTACAAAAAGAAAAGAATCTCCACAAAGGATCAAAGTGTGCCCTTAAAGTGTACTGCTAAGCTCTTATTTTGCATTCCTACCTCCAATCCATACATGTGAGGTGGGTGTGAGTGCATCCTTTAATGCTCCTCATCTCAAGTTGCTCAACTAAATCAGAGAATGTTGACTCAATCCTCTGTATCAACATAACTGTCAGGATATTTACCATAAAACAAGTTATCTGATAAGCATGGCATCCATGTTGGATTTTATGTCTCTTGATTTTGCAGTAGGAACCTAACAGAAGAAAACTGCTTCTAGTCTGCATGTGTACATGCACAGCTTTACCATCTTCATTACTGATGGTTGGATTGGATCTTCCTTTAGTTCAGTATGGGGCGGCCGTGGTGTAGTGGTAATGGCAGTCGTCCCCCGATCGGAAGGTTGGAGGTTCGAATCCCGCGTCCGCCCACCATGTGTCGTTGTGTCCCTGGGCAAGACACTTAACCCCGAGTTGCTCTCGGTAGGTCTGGATGGCGCCTTGCAAGGCAGGCTACCACTACCGGTGTATGAATGTGTGAATGAATGGGTGGATGGCTGGTATTGTAAAGCGCTTTGGGGCTCCTCACAGGGGGCTGGAAAGCGCTATATAAATAAGCTCCATTCAGCATGCAAGCATTTGTATTCAAACTTTTTTTTCTAATTTCCTTTTATAGATGGTAAAATGGTAAATGGAGCTTACTTATATAGCACTTTCCATCCCCCTATGAGGGGCCCCAAAGTGCTTTACAACACCAGCCATCCACCCCTTCATTCATACACACATTCATACACCGGTAGCGGTAGTCTGCCATGCAAGGCGACAGCCAGTCCTACTGTGAGCAACTCGGGGTTAAGTGTCTTCCCCAGGGACACAACGACACTTGGTGTGGGAACTCGGGATTCGAACCTCCAACCTTCCGATCGGGGGACGACTGCCATTACCTCTACGCCACAGCCGCATAGATGGCCTCCTTTCTCCCATTACAGCCATCCTCTTCACACCATTAGGAATTTTTTTATAGGATACAAATAAAAGGAAAGAAGGAAAGTAAGACCATAAAATACAATAGATATACACAAAGAGAGCATAACGCAAACACACCCGACCGCTGTCCGCAAACCTGCAAAGAACATGACAGAACACAACAAGTAAACACATACGTATAAAATACTTAGAATATTCATGGCTTTGCAGTAGTTTTCGATAAATATATATACCTATACCTACTGTACATATATATATATATATACATACATACATATACATGCATATGCAGTCATACACATCTACATATCTACATACTATACCTCATATACTTCCCTGCATCTATCCGTGTGTGGTTGTGAGCATGCATAAGTGTATAAGGCTTCTCCAATAGAACATTCAATAGTGACCGCGAAGTATCAGAGACCCGACCCCCAAGACCTGAGGCAGACAAAGGGAGGACCAGAGCTCAAGACCCCAAGAGGGACCCCGAGCGCGTAGCCCCCAGGGCCACCCAAACAGGACAAACCACTCACCCACCCCCCAGATCCGACCGTAGGGGAGAACCGGAAGCATGCATTCGAACTCTTAACGTACATTGGAGTTCAGAATATTTAAAGTTTCCCTAAAAGTCACAAATCAACTCCTTTATGACAAGACCTTCCAGCAAAGACTGGTGTCACTGTGCTGTTGGAAAGGTTGATGTATAATTTATATTCCTGCAACAATAAAAAGATGACGGCACAAGTCATGAGCTTGGATGAACTGTAAAGCAAAAGGGGGAATGGCCCTGAAAATAGGTTCTAACAAAAACATCAATTGTAGGCAGAGGGGAATTTGCTGACTTTATTTTGTTTAATCTGAACATGATAGAAAACCACATCTTTTGAAAAAAAAATGTTATCTATAATTAGAAAACACAAAAAAACATTTTTCTGTTGAACTCTTC
>JBBPBX010050227.1:0-10348 GCA_038048925.1 Garcialebias charrua | reverse complement strand
TTAGGGATGGGGCCAATCCGGTATCGGCCTCCGATACCAGCATTATCCAAGTTATCCGATTTTTCCAATCCAACCTGCAGAGATTTTCGATCCATCATGCATGTCTGTGTCTGATGAGACTTCTCATGTGATTCCCTGCCCGCTGCTCTGCAAGTTAGCTTGCTGAGGCGTGTTTCATGAAACCCAGAGTAACAAGACCCGCCTCACATTCAAGAAATCCATTTCATAGTTTGCAGCCAGCTACAACGCGAGGACTGAATGAGCAGCACTGTGGCTAGCAGCTAACCAACTTTTCATCTAAACATGTCTGCTGTGTGGAAGTATTTTACACTAAACACCACAAAGCAAGACAGCAACGTGCAGTGTCTGCAGAGTAGGGATGCACGATATTGGATTTTTGGCCGATATCCAATATGTTAAAACTTATTTGGCCGATAACCGATGCCGATACCAATATTTCGTATAAGTTCTTTTGTCAAAACATAGCCCTCTTATTTTGGCTTATTTGCTACAAACATTTGTGTAACAGCTGTAAGATCTGGTGACATATACATTTACTAACAGCCATATGAAATGCACAGCACTTTAACTTATGTTAAATGAAAAGTGTTACATGTTATTTATTAGCATAAGTCACCTGCAATGCTGTCTCACTTGTGGAGGCTTGTTCCAGGTTCCTAGCTGCAGTGTGGATCATCTGCACTCTTATGCATGAAGGACAGACTTTTCAAGTTTAAAGTTTTTGTCTATCCATTGTGCCGTACGACTAATCATGCTAACGGGGCTAACGTGTCTGTGGCATATCTGTCAAGTCTCCCGTTTTGGCCGGGAAACTACCGTATTTTACCCCCCTTTCCCGTCGTCATCCCGAATTATTATTTTCCCGGAAATCTCCCGTATTATAATATTATTAAAAAAATAATAATAACATTCCGGTGCCTCTGTCACTAGCCTCGCGAGAACTGCCACCTGCAGTAGCCTCGGTGGCAGTTCTCGCGATGTTACTGCTGGAGCGGTCGAGAACAAACCCGGAAAAACACAGAGATGGATGTAATGAGAAGTAACGAGAGAGGACCTGCCAAAAAAGTTAAGACTTCGTGTAAATATGTTGAAAAATGGGACAGCGAATTTACTTTCCTAAAGTTTATTACGCGTTTTTTAAGATTTGTAACTGCGACTTTAGTGTCTCTCATGGGGGAAGGAACGATGTCCGTCAGCATGAAAAATCCGTCAAGCACAAAGGTAGGCCTATCAGATTGTGATCACATAACTGGTTTGAAAGAGGCTGATAGGTAGTTATTTTAGATTTCTTGTAAACCTGTCTTAAAATGTAAGGGGTCCTGGACTTTGGTTGGGCTAGTGCAGGGGTCTGCAACCTGCGGCTCTGGAGCCACATGCGGCTCTTTGGTCCCTCAGCAGTGGCTCTTCCAAGCTTTGATCAAAACTAACTTTAAACTGAATTTTATTTGTTCTTATAACAACAAAAAGGGCTAGTTTTAGCAGTTTTTCCTGTCATTTCCTTTGCAAATGTGTGAATACTAGAACTAATAGAAGGAGTAAAACATAAGTTAACTTTATTTATTCGAAGTAGGATATTTAATTTTTCCACAATTAAAATAATTTACCTAGACCTGCATAGTTCATTATTTTATTTTTTAATTGGGAAAGATCACATTATTTTTCCTTCTTTATGATAATCTGGTCTTTTTTAGTCTAAAATGTAAAAATATCAACAAATCATTAGATATTTTCAGCTTTACAATGGCCAGAAAACTACAGGTCAGAAAATTGTCCTCTAACAAACTTAAAGTGGTCTGTGGGCCACCAGTTGAGAATCCCAGTTGTAGCAGGTATTGTGGCTCCGGAAACGTTTAATTTAGTGAACAAAGGGGCAGAAATGGCTCTTTTGATCATAAAGGTTGCAGATCCCTGGGCTAGTGGGATGGCTCGGCGTACCCGGCAGAAAATGTCCCTTATTTTTAAATCCAAAACTTGACAGGTATGCTCTGTGGTAAAACTCACCCAACAAGTCGTGCTATCGGCTCATCCATTCATCATCCATCCATCCATTTATCAATCCATCCATCAATCATCCATCAGTCCTCATCCATTCTCCAGCCAGCCATCCATCTATCCATCCATGAAACTTTTCTGTTTGTAAATATCCAAGAGCCATTTTAGTTCTTTTTGGGCCATGGACCAAAGGATCGAGTTTAAAAACCACAAAACTGTGATCAAATCTGCAACAGTAACCACTGCTCCATCATGCAGCTCTAATACCTCTTCTATGGAACTTTAATTGTTGTGAAAATGAAATAATAAAAATAAAATATAAAAATTGTATACAATATACAGTATTTTCTGGTGTATAGGTCGCACCTGTGTATAGGTCGCATTATCCAATTATCACCAATTGATTGGAAAAATCCCTAGATAGGTCGCACCTACGTTTAGCTCTGCTGCAAATGTCTGCCACAGGAGTGCACAGCAAGGCTTTTAAGAAGATTAACACTTAAAAACAATTATTTGTTTGATAAAAATTATAGCAAATATATGTCTGAGCTGAACTTTTCCTTAATAAATGAACGTAATTGTGAAATGAGCTGGATTTAAAAATTTGTTTCACCGAAAGTGATAACAAGCCATATATAGGTCGCAGGCCTAGGAAAAAAACCATAAAAAGGTGCGACCTATACACCGGAAAATACGGTAATATCTTTTTTGGAGTCCAAATTATTCTAACTCATTCTTATTTCACTTTTTTTTTTACAAACAAAAAGGTTTTGTGTATAATGCAGAATAAAAATGTATGGTACTTCTTAAATTAAAAACTAGGAAAATGGAGCAGAAGTTTGGGTTTAGGCTTCAGAGACATTAATAAAAACAGTTTCTCCTCCTCCTCTGTTTTCTCTCTGAAGGGTTCAGGACAATACTCTCCTCTTCATCTCTTCATCTCTTCATCTCGTTGTGTTCGTCTTCTTTTGTTTTCCTCCTTCAGTTGAACAAAAGCTGCTCCCCTCAGCACCCTGTCCTGACCTGCACCTGCACCTCTCTCTGGAGAGACAGGGAGGTGTGGGGGTTCAAGCTCTGAGTGGAGTCAAGAGTCAGAGGCAGGGGTTCAAAGGTCAAGAGGAAGTCCTTTCTGTTGACAAAAAACACTTATCATTCTTATCTAATGGAGTAGCCATCTGTCAATCAGTGAGAGAGGGGAGGGGCCAACAGGTATCACTGGCCCCTAATGCTCCGAACGCTGTCCCCCGAGGGCCAGAAAGTCCAGAAATATGGCTGAGAGGTCCGAACCGGGTCGTGGGATTGTTTACGGTGTCCCCCCCCCCGTCCCCTGACCTGGGAGTTTAATGGAGTTCCTCTGACCCGAACACGCCCCGTCGCGCCGATAATTAGGCGTGAATTACACCTGAGCAGGAGGCCCGGCAACAGAACCGCTCCGCCTTCCAGAACAGGACCGCTACTCTGCGAGCGGCTCAGGAGCGGCTGGTTCTGTTGTCTGTTTGTGAATGAGTTTTATTTTCTGTTTAGCAGTTTTACTTTCCCTCAGGTAGTCTCGCCTGTGATCCGTCACTCTGCCCCGCCCACGTCTTCAAGACGTCACAACGTTTAGGACGACCCGCAGATCAAGTCCGCTGCAGAACAACAGTCATCATGAAAACTACAAACATTCACTGTTCAAACATCTCAGAGACCAGCCTTCCATTGTCCATCCAACCAGCCTTCCATTGTCCATCCAACCAGCCATCCATTGTCCATCCAACCAGCCATCCATTGTCCATCCAACCAGCCATCCATTGTCCATCCAACCAGCCTTCCATTGTCCATCCAACCAGCCATCCATTGTCCATCCAACCAGCCTTCCATTGTCCATCCAACCAGCCTTCCATTGTCCATCCAACCAGCCTTCCATTGTCCATCCAACCAGCCTTCCATTGTCCATCCAACCAGCCTTCCATTGTCCATCCAACCAGCCATCCATTGTCCATCCAACCAGCCTTCCATTGTCCATCCAACCAGCCTTCCATTGTCCATCCAACCAGCCATCCATTGTCCATCCAACCAGCCTTCCATTGTCCATCCAACCAGCCTTCCATTGTCCATCCAACCAGCCATCCATTGTCCATCCAACCAGCCTTCCATTGTCCATCCAACCAGCCTTCCATTGTCCATCCAACCAGCCTTCCATTGTCCATCCAACCAGCCTTCCATTGTCCATACAACCAGCCATCCATTGTCCATACAACCAGCCATCCATTCTCCATCCAACCAACCATCCATTCTCCATCCAACCAGCCATCCATTGTCCATCCAACCAGCCTTCCATTGTCCATCCAACCAGCCTTCCATTGTCCATCCAACCAGCCATCCATCTATTCAACAATTTATCCATCCAACCATCCATCTAGCCAGCCAACCACCCATCCAGTGATTTATCCATCATCCATCCAACCAGCCATCCATCCAAACAGCCATTTAACCATCATCCATCTAACCATCAATCATCCATCCAACCAGCCTTCCATTCTCCATCCAACCAGCCTTCCATTCTCCATCCAACCAGCCACCCATTGTCCATCCAACCAGCCTTCCATTGTCCATCCAACCAGCCTTCCATCGTCTATCCAACCAGCCATCCATTGTCCATCCAACCAGCCATCCATTGTCCATCCAACCAGCCTTCCATTATCCATCCAACCAGCCTTCCATTGTCCATCCAACCAGCCATCCATCTATTCAACCATTTATCCATCCAACCATCCATCCATCTAGCCAGCCAGCCACTCATCCAGTGATTTATCCATCATCCATCCATCCATCCAACTAGCCATTCAACCATCATCATCCATCCAACCAACCAACCATCCATTGTCCATCCAACCAGCCATCCATCTATTCAACCATCCATCCATCTAGCCAGCCAGCCACCCATCCAATGATTCATCCATCATCCATCTATCCAACTAGCCATTCAACCATTGTCCAACATCATCCATCCATCCAACCATCATCCAACAATCCAGCCAGTCATCCATCCATCCAACCAGCCATCTGTCCATCCAGCCATCCATCCATTCAACCATCATCCAACATCATCCAGCCAGCCATCCAATGAGTCATCCATCCATCACCCACACAACCATCCCTCCATCCAACCATAATCCAAACATACATGATCCATTATCCAATCATCATCCATCCAACCATCATCCAACAGCATCCATTCAACATCATCCATCCAACATCATCCATCCAACCATCATCCAAACATCCATTGTCCATTATCAACCAGCATCCATCCGACCTTCATCCATCCAAGATCATCCAGCCACCAATACATCCATCAATATCCATCCAACCATCAGCCATCAAACCATTATCCATCTAACCATCATCAACCATTATCATCCATCCATCCAACACCCATCCATCCTCCACCCAACTATTATTCAACTATCATCAATCAACCATCATCCTCCATTCATCCAACCATCATCATTTTATCATCCATCCGACCATCATCCTACATCACTCATCCATTGTTCATCCAACCATCATCCGTCTATCATCCATTCAACCATTATCAACATCATCCATTACCATCATCCATCTATCATCCATCCAACAGAAATGCACGATATATACGGTAGACGGTAGAAACTACTGTATAGACATTTAGCCTACGATAGAGCTCTGTCTTCTACCGGCTAACTGCAGTAATGCGGTGTCTGATGTAAAATCAGATTTGTCAGATTTAATCGTTACTTTTTAGTTTGAAACTGTGCATAAATGGTATTGAAGTGTAAAATCAGGGCTGTCAGATTTAATAGTTACTTTTTTGTGTTGAAAACTGTGCGTAAGTGGTGTTAAAATCTTTTCTTCGAGAGCTAAGCAGCAAAGCTGCAAGCTAACCATGGCGAGCTTTCCGTAGTTTGCTGTATTCGGACACATGCACAAACCGCTGTGTTCCATCTAAAGGGGTTTTTTTTTTCGTCGAAAGTTAAAGTAAGCGTTGGTCAGCTTTAGAGAAACCTGCCCTCTGATCTGTGAACAGAACGCTGTGTTGTGTGATTTTACTGCGAGACCCTCTGGTCAAAGCCACAGAGGAAACTGGTTGCCTTGTCAGCTCTCCTTAAAGCTGAAGGAGACGCCCTCTAGAGGGTTGGAGGGTGAAGTGTTTTCAGTGTAAAATGCTGCTCTGTTACTGATCATTTCTTAAGTGAAAATACTGGAAACTAGGGGTGTAACGGTACACCTGGGTGTATTAAACCGTTTCGGTACATTGTGTTTGGTTCGGTCCACGTGTGCACCATTTCGGTTATTTTTTCACTCATAACATTTTATTAAAGAGAAATCTCTTGCATAATCATGCGCCGGAGAACTAAAGTTCCTACACGTGTTTCAGCACGGCGCTCTTATCTTGCAGCGCTTCAAACGACATCATCTGAATGTGAACGTCTCTTCTAGCAGCTATGTGCAAACACAGATAACGGGAGCATTTAAACAACCTTCATCAGATAAGTCAGATCGGTCCAAAGCAATAACACAAGATGTAGGAGTTTTTAAAGCTCTGGATCTACGTCTTAATGTTGTTGTTGATGCACCAGCTTTAAGCATAAAGTTCTTGAGTCCCGCTGCTTACGACATCCCTTCACGTCAACACTTCAGCCAAAAAGTTGTAGAAGTACTTTATGAAAAAGCTCAAATTGATAGTCAACAAGCCCTGGAGCCGATTTAAAGCCTTGCCCTGATGATGAACGATAGAATCAACCACCTCATAACAGAAATGATGACCGTTCAAGAAGAGGCAACAGTTTTGTATTATTACTGTTATTGCATTATTATGATCCAATTAACTTTTTTAATTTAAAACGATCTTATTAACTCAATTTGTTTTTTGATACCGAAAATTAACCGAACCGAAATATGATTTTAGCGTACCGTTACACATCTACTGGAAATTGTTGAGTTAGCAACATATTCTTTTGTTTAAAACTTATGGCTAAAACTACATTTGATATCTTTTGCATTGTTTTGCACTACAAGAAGCCTAATACTTGATTTGTTTATTATTTAAAAACTCTCTGGACCTAATGGTGGAATTTTCATAAGTGAGATTATTTTGTGGTATAGCAGTTTTCAAAATAAATATGGCAAAAAGACACCCTATGCTTTTTTTAAATTCCTATTTTAAGTTTTATACCCAAAACATACTGTGATATATATCGTTATCGCCACCCTTTACAATACATTTTATGCCATAACGCACATCCCTACCATCCAACCATTATCAACATCATGTTCATGTTGCTGCTGATCTGTTTCATGCTGCTGATCTGTTTCATGTTGCTGTGTTCATTCGTGTTCATCTGCTCATACAGACTCATGTTTGTGGTGCTGTTTGAAGTAATTTTTTTTTATGATATTAATGCTTAGTGTATTTTTATGATGTTTTTCTTAGTTCATATCTCAGATGTTATTACTGTTTTTCTTTTTCTTTTTATTATTGGATGTAACTGGGACCCTGTGTACATAATCTCGTTTCATCACATGTACTACATGTGGTGCAAATGACAATAAAGATTACAGTATTTGACTGACATAATCCATCCAGCCATTCATCATACATCCAACCATCCATCATCCATCTAAAATCAATCCATCCACCCTACCATCCATCCAACCAGCCTTCCATCCAACCAGCCATCCATCCATTATCCAACATCATCCACATTTTCTGCTTAAGCACAGATCTAGTTGCAGTGACAATATGACAAGTGATCCTGCCATCCAACCATCCAGCCAGCCATCCAATGATTCATCTATCATCCAACATCATCCATCCAAGCAATCATTATCCAAACATCCATGATCCATTATCCAACCATCATCCATCCAAACTTAATCATTCAACATAATTTATCATCCAGTCATCAATACACCCATCCATCATCCATTCAACCATCTTCAAACATCAGCCAACCATTATCCATCCACCCATCATCCAAAATCATCCATTAACCATCCAATCATCAACCATCATCCATCTATCCAACCATCAGCCAACATCACCCATCCATTGTCCATCCAATTTTATCATCCAACCAACATCCATTAGCACTTTGAGATCTGTTGTATGTAAAGTGCGTTATAAATAAAAGTTATTATTATCCAACAACATCCATCCAACAATTAACATCATCCAGCCATCCATCATCAACATCATCCATCCATCCATTCATCATCCATCCAACCATCATCCAAACATCCATGATCCATTATCCAACCATCATCCATCCAAACTTCATCATTCAACATCATCCATTTATCATCCAGTCATCAATACATCATCATCCATCCAACCATATTCAAACATCAGCCAACCACCATCCATCCAACCATCATCCATCCATCCAACCATCATCAACATCATCCATCCAGCCATTCATCATCCATCCAACCATCATCCAACTGCATCCATCCATTATCCGTCCATCCATCCATCTCAGCACTAATCAAGCAGAGCGGCTTCATTGCTCTTCGTATCAAATCACACCAATGATTGGTGGCATTCAGGCAGCGAGGGGCAGCACAGTGCTGCAATCAGCCCGCCGCTCGCTTCCTGGAGATCTCGCTGCAGAATCACTGTGTTTTTCTTTTCTTAACTAATCGTTTAATGATACCGTTATGATTGACAGCCAGTGAAAGGAATTATGTGTTTCTGCAGGAATAACAGCCTGATTCTGCACATCATCAACTCAAAGCTGGGAGGACGTGGATCGGATCAGGCCGGCCTCAAAATAATCATTCTGCTTATTTTACTTATTTATTTTTTTAAATTCCATCTTCACTCAATCACGCTCTGTACCTGCAGCTATAATTTAATTTCCACTGTGGTGTAAATACAGCAGAGATGAGAAGAAAGAAGGTTCAGACCACAGACGTTCTGATTTTAAACATTCAGAGCTCAACCTGCAGAACGCAAACCAAATATCATCCGAGTCCTTTTATCATAAACATCCATGCAGTCTAAATATTTATGCTTACATTCAGCGGGTTACAGAATCGTATTCAAACCTGCTGATTATTGAACACAACCCACACTAATCAACACAAATACTGTTATGTAACTTAATTTCTCATGTTCTTGACCCATTAGCAACAGACTGTCAGGTGGTACCACAGGTTCTGTTTAAAGGTTCTGCAGGGTTTCATGGAAGAGATGCAATAATTCAAGACGAACCGTAACTTCCTGTTTGGAAGAGAAAGCTTTGATCTGAAACAGAAGTCAATCTTTGCACTTTGGGTTAATTTGAGAGAAAACCATGAGTCCTTCAGCCGCGACCGACACGCACAGAGTGTTTGAAGAGACGAACACACGTTTTTTGTATAATTTGTAAATTTAAAACGATTGCAGGAGTAAAAACAGTTTGTTTGACAAAGATTTGACATTTTGAGACGGCTCCGAAGTTGAGTGAGGTCACCAGACGTCCAGAGGAAGACTCCTCCATGTTCAGCTGTGAGCGCAGAAGAAGACGTGACAACAGCAGCTCAGTCCAACGTTCTGTGACCCGGTTAAAGTAGGGGTGCGAATCTGTCAGTGTCTGGAGAATCGATTTGATTCCGATTTTTGATGCACCGATTCGATTAAAAATCGATTTTCGATTCTAAAACGATTTTCATTCCAGGATCGATTTTCGATTCTGAAACGATTTTCAATTGAAATCATGAAAAGATTAAACAATAATGTAAACAAAAAAAAAACCATTTATTTAAAACAATAATGTATGCTTGTAGCAAACATTAATAATGTCAAATAATACAGTATAAATACAGCAGCCTGAATTGTGAGCAGATGGGTATATGAATAGAATGCAGCAGCTTTAATCGGGTCCCGGAGGTCACTGGTGCCTATATCCAGCAGTCACTGTGCGAGAGGCAGGGGACACCCTGGACATGTCTCCAGTCCATCACAAATAATTCAAAATACAAACGTAAACAAAGATTTCAGCCTACTGTATTGCATAAACATTTAACTCAAAATAAAATAGACTTCAAAATCATATTGCATTCATCCATGTTTCAAATGTGTATGGATGGATTTTGTTTAAAAGATTTGTTTGGTAAATCTTTTCAACAAAAGCCATCTATCCATCATCTTTACCCGCTTTATCCTTATCGGGTCCTGGAGGTCACTGGTTCGGGTCAGATTTCTTCTTCTTTCTGCCACCTTTCATTTTATGTATTCTTTCATATACTATGAGATATGGTTTTATTTTCTTTATCTTTTGGGTTTTAATGTAAAAAAATATATATATATATATATATATATATTATATAT
>JBBPBX010050226.1:0-25065 GCA_038048925.1 Garcialebias charrua | reverse complement strand
ACGGTAGGTAATTTCATTGTTTTAAACAAGGATACAACTAAAACATGCAGAACATTTGGTCACATAGAACAGTGTCCAAAGGGTTGATGGGCTCTCCCTCAGAGATGGCGTGACTAGGGTTAACTTAAGGTTCACTAAGATATTAAATCCATAATGAAACAGATGTGGTAAAAATAATGTTTGAAGCTAAATATTACAAAGCAATGAGTCTAACCTCTTCAATATTGCATAGGGCTTGTGTTGTCAGTTCCTCTTGTGGACTGTCCTCTTGTCTTCGCACCTGAAGCAACCCATCCATATGATCTCTGCTTTGTTTTTGGTCCAGTTATAACTAAATCATATCTTCTTTCATATTGTTTCAAATGATCAACTCTTTGCTTCGATTCAACTACAGGTAGTCCCCGACTTACGAGCGCTCTGACCTACAAGCGCCCGGACTTACGAGCTGGCGAAAGAGAAGTAAATTTGTAAAAAATACAGCACTTTTTTGTGTTTTTAGATGAAAGTGTGTTAGCTAACCGTTTGGAAACACGTTTCCGACCATGTTTATGAACTAATATGAATGTTTTTGATGAAAAATGAGTGTTCGTAGTAGCGCTAGCATAAATGTTCCAACTTACGAGCGAAAATCCGGACTTACGAGAACACGTGCTTCGTGTTCCAACTTACGAATTTTCGTGTTACGAGCACCTCGCAGGAACGGAACTCGCTCGTAAGTCGGGGACTACCTGTATTTCTTTTGTCATTTCATGTATTTTCAATCAATCGTTCCTGCTGAGAAGCAAACCTAGTTAGTTCAGAAGACATGAAGTTCAGAGATTTTTTCATCTCCATGTTTTTCATTGCTACAGTACCCTCCCTTCCCAAGCCTGCTCGGCATGACTCGCACAATCCCGGCTTAACATCGTCCAAGCTGGCAGGTCCCGTCACTGGTCTCACTTATCTCATTTGGCGTGGTTACTTCAACTTGGGCCTCGACATCTGCAGCAACTCTGTTTGCCTCTACTCACACCACTTTGGGCCTCTCTTCACCACCTTTGGCTTCTCCTTACACCACCTCAGGCCTCCCTTCACTCCGCTACAAGTCTCTCCTCACAGCACCTCAGACCTTTCCTCACGCCACCATACGTCTCTCCTCATGCCACCTCTGGCCTCCAGCTATGCCACTGCAGGTCTCTCTTCACACCACCTTGGGCCTCTCCTCACGTTGCCACACCAACTTGGACTTTTCCTTACACCACCTTGGTATTTTAAATTTATCCTCTTCCAACCTGAAGGCTTTTTCATACTCCTTTTTATAGGATGGATTCAGATTCATGAACATGTAACACAGTCCCTTTAAAGCTGCACTATGTAACTTTTTAATGTAGTCTGTAACTTTTCAAACAATATATTTTTAACATATTTCTTCACTCTGTCACTATCTACTGACAGACTGATGTTAGACAAAGTAATCTCTGAAAAAAACTATAGTCCCCTTGCTTCTCTATCAGCATTTATAAAAACACTAAAAACACAGAGTGACCCGGACAATGACCAGCCAATAAAAACAGAGTTGTTTGTCACGCCCCAACCCACGCCCCCGCCTGTCCCAGCCTCAGCGCCGCGCACATTCTCATTCAAAGGATTGCAAAGCGATGCAGGACTGATTTGTATGTGACACAAATGTATTAAATATCCCTTCTTCATCCCAGAGCTGGACTTTTATTTTGTTTTTTTGCCAAAAGTCAAGTGATCGCTTCATCCTTCACTCACAGGAATGAGGAAATTGATTTGTCACGACTCACGAGCGAATTAATTCATGTCCAAAGTGGCTAGTGAAGCTCTGCTGATTTCTGCTGGTTTTTGTGTTGTTGGACAAGTGCTCCATGGTTTTATTATATTTTTAAAACGTTTTATTAACATATAATCACAGAATATTGAAGTGCTCCGAGCGGACACACAGCAGGGGGCGGAGCTGCAGAACTCAAGTTCAACAGAGAACGGACTGTGGCTCCTCCTCAGAGTCATATATGGCTCTGAGGGGGAGGGAGCAGAATGCTTTTACCTGATGAAAATATTTCTAAGTCCCAGCGTCCTGCAGAAATTACATAGTGAACCTTTAACTTCACATGTTAATTGTTTGTGTCTCTTTCAACAGACAACACCTACTACACCTGACCTCATGGACAGACCTGTGTCCTCTCCTCCTTCCTCCTGCAGCTCCTCTCCTTCCATCACCTGTGCGTCAACACCTTATGCGTAACAGTGAGTTGAACTTGTTTTCTGTCTGTGTTTTATGTTTTTATTGCAGGTCATGACCGTGCTTTAACTTCACATGTTAATTGTTTGTGTTTCTTTCAACAGACAACACCTGTTGCGCCTGACCTCATGGACAGACCTGTGTCCTCTCCTCCTGCCTCCTGCAGCTCCTCTCCTTCCATCATCTGTGCGTCAACACCTTGTGCCTAACGGTGAGTTGAACTTGTTTTCTGTCTGTGTTTTGTTTTTATTGCAGGTCATGACCGTGCTTTAACTTCACATGTTAATTGTTTGTGTTTCTTTCAACAGACAACACCTGTTGCGCCTGACCTCATGGACAGACCTGTGTCCTCTCCTCCTGCCTCCTGCAGCTCCTTTCCTTCCATCACCTGTGCGTCAACACCTTGTGCCTAACAGTGAGTTGAACTTGTTTTCTGTCTGTGTTTTATGTTTTTATTGCAGGTCATGACCGTGCTTTAACTTCACATGTTAATTGTTTGTGTTTCTTTCAACAGACAACACCTGCTACACCTGACCTCATGGACAGACCTGTGTCCTCTGCTCTCTCTCCTCACCATCCTCCTGCAGCTCCTCTCCTTCCATCACCTGTGCGTCAACACCTTGTGCCTAACAGTGAGTTGAACTTGTTTTCTGTCTGTGTTTTATGTTTTTATTGCAGGTCATGACCCTGCTTTAACTTCACATGTTCATGTTTGTGTCTCTTTCAACAGACTACACCTGCTGCACCTGACTTTATGGACAGACCTGTGTCCTCTCCTCCTGCCTCTTGCAGCTCCTCTCCTTCCATCACTTGTGCGTCAACACCTTGTGCCTAACAGTGAGTTGAACTTGTTTTCTGTTGTGTGTTTTATGTTTTTATTGCAGGTCATGACCGTGCTTTAACTTCACATGTTAATTGTTTGTGTTTCTTTCAACAGACAACACCTGTTGCGCCTGACCTCATGGACAGACCTGTGTCCTCTCCTCCTGCCTCCTGCAGCTCCTTTCCTTCCATCACCTGTGCGTCAACACCTTGTGCCTAACAGTGAGTTGAACTTGTTTTCTGTCTGTGTTTTATGTTTTTATTGCAGGTCATGACCGTGCTTTAACTTCACATGTTAATTGTTTGTGTTTCTTTCAACAGACAACACCTGCTACACCTGACCTCATGGACAGACCTGTGTCCTCTGCTCTCTCTCCTCACCATCCTCCTGCAGCTCCTCTCCTTCCATCACCTGTGCGTCAACACCTTGTGCCTAACAGTGAGTTGAACTTGTTTTCTGTCTGTGTTTTATGTTTTTATTGCAGGTCATGACCCTGCTTTAACTTCACATGTTCATGTTTGTGTCTCTTTCAACAGACTACACCTGCTGCACCTGACTTTATGGACAGACCTGTGTCCTCTCCTCCTGCCTCTTGCAGCTCCTCTCCTTCCATCACCTGTGCGTCAACACCTTGTGCCTAACAGTGAGTTGAACTTGTTTTCTGTTGTGTGTTTTATGTTTTTATTGCAGGTCATGACCGTGCTTTAACTTCACATGTTAATTGTTTGTGTTTCTTTCAACAGACAACACCTGCTACACCTGACCTCATGGACAGACCTGTGTCCTCTGCTCTCTCTCCTCACCATCCTCCTGCAGCTCCTCTCCTTCCATCACCTGTGCGTCAACACCTTGTGCCTAACAGTGAGTTGAACTTGTTTTCTGTCTGTGTTTTATGTTTTTATTGCAGGTCATGACCCTGCTTTAACTTCACATGTTCATGTTTGTGTCTCTTTCAACAGACTACACCTGCTGCACCTGACTTTATGGACAGACCTGTGTCCTCTCCTCCTGCCTCTTGCAGCTCCTCTCCTTCCATCACTTGTGCGTCAACACCTTGTGCCTAACAGTGAGTTGAACTTGTTTTCTGTTGTGTGTTTTATGTTTTTATTGCAGGTCATGACCGTGCTTTAACTTCACATGTTAATTGTTTGTGTTTCTTTCAACAGACAACACCTGTTGCGCCTGACCTCATGGACAGACCTGTGTCCTCTCCTCCTGCCTCCTGCAGCTCCTTTCCTTCCATCACCTGTGCGTCAACACCTTGTGCCTAACAGTGAGTTGAACTTGTTTTCTGTCTGTGTTTTATGTTTTTATTGCAGGTCATGACCGTGCTTTAACTTCACATGTTAATTGTTTGTGTTTCTTTCAACAGACAACACCTGCTACACCTGACCTCATGGACAGACCTGTGTCCTCTGCTCTCTCTCCTCACCATCCTCCTGCAGCTCCTCTCCTTCCATCACCTGTGCGTCAACACCTTGTGCCTAACGGTGAGTTGAACTTGTTTTCTGTCTGTGTTTTATGTTTTTATTGCAGGTCATGACCCTGCTTTAACTTCACATGTTCATGTTTGTGTCTCTTTCAACAGACTACACCTGCTGCACCTGACTTTATGGACAGACCTGTGTCCTCTCCTCCTGCCTCTTGCAGCTCCTCTCCTTCCATCACCTGTGCGCCAACACCTTGTGCCTAACAGTGAGTTGAACTTGTTTTCTGTTGTGTGTTTTATGTTTTTATTGCAGGTCATGACCGTGCTTTAACTTCACATGTTAATTGTTTGTGTTTCTTTCAACAGACAACACCTGCTGCGCCTGACCTCATGGACAGACCTGTGTCCTCTGCTCTCTCCTCACCATCCTACTACCTCCTGCTGCTCCTCTCCATTCATTACCTGTACATCAACACCTTGTGCCTAACCCTGACATGTATCCACATCAATGACTGCTGATAAAACAGGAAAACACACCTGTCCTGATGGACAGACCTGCTCTCATCAGGACCACACACCTGACCTGAACTCACATCTGGACTCCCATGTACCCATCATCCATGGTTGAATCATTGCTCAATGGCTAAGCAGTTCCATCTGATCCATGTTTGAACATGAGAACCACCTAATAAGCCTGTCTACCTCCACTTCAATCAAAGTAAGGGAATTTTCTTTTCTATGCTGTCTTTGAGTGCACACCTAATTCTCCAGCTCCCCGGGCGCTTTCTATGGCTGCTCACTGCACCACCTGGTGGTGGTTGGGTTGAATGCAGAGACGAATTTCGTCTGTGTATGGGAAACATACACAGATGACAGAAAAGGACATTATTATTATTATTATTATTTTTGTGCTGCTTCTAGCTTTTTAAAGTTCCTGGACTGTACACTAAGGCACTGGTTTTTCATACATGATGGTTGCAACATGTTTCTGATGGATGTCAATTGCTCCTGATGATGTGATTTGATAATGATAGTTGAAAACTGTTTATGATGGATGTCAATTGCTCCTGATGGTTGAGAACTGTTTATGATGGATGTGCTTTGCTAATGATGGTTGAGAACTGTTTCTGAAACAACACTGAAGTTGTCTATATGTGAACACATGTTGGATCACCAGATTTCTCGCTCCATGTTTTAAAAGGAGGATTAGCTGAAAGTATTTTGTTAGATCACCAGATTTCTCGCTCCATGTTTTAAAGGAGGATTATCTGAATGTATTTATATCAGATCACCAGATTACTCGCTCCTTGTTTTTGAAAGCGGGTTAGTTTTACTAGAACTTCATACTGAATATGTGACCCATCACATCATCAAACAGGAGTTAAAGTCAAATTTGGTCAAAATGACCTACAAGCAAACATATATATTACTGACTTTTAGAAATACATTTTCATACTTAGATCATCCTGCCAAATGCATTGTATTGTCTTAATCATGAAAATGGTTTGATATTTGGTGTGAAGATTTTATTTCAGATATTTAATTTAAACCATTTGATAAGTTATTCATTCATCTTATTTTAAAAAATTGGAATTGTTGGCCAACATTTTAACCATTTACTATCTAAATTTACACATACCACTTTGAAATATAAACCTATTTGATGTGATGGGTCACAAATTTATTATTCAGCTTCTTTTGTTGGATTTGATTTAAGAATTGTGGACATTTGTTAATAAAACTTGAAAGATTTCATTTGTGCAATGGAGATTTATTTAGCCAACTTAATTTCTCATTACAATGAAAGTAATGTTGAATGTTGAGCAAATTAAATAAACTTATAAAATTAAGTTGGAAAAACTTAAATGAATTACTTGTTACCAATTGAAGTGATTGGTTTGGGTTGGAATGACTTAAAACATTTGAGTTTACTTCACATAAAATTAAGTCAGAATGACGTGGATTTATAATTTAGAAGAAACTATGTGTTTTGAGTTAGTATGACTTAATTTATCAATTTAAATAAACTTATGAAATTCAGTTGGAAAAACTTAAATAAATTACTTGTTACCAACTGAAGCAATTGGTTTGGAATGACTTAAAACATTTGAGTTTACTTTACATAAAATTAAGTCAGAATGATGTGGATTTATAATTTAGAAGAAACTATTTGTTTTGAGTTAGTATGACTTAATTTATCAAATAAAATAAACTTAAAAAATTAAGTTGGAAAAACTTAAATGAATTACTTGTTACCAATTGAAGTGATTCATTTAAGTTGGATCAAATTAAGTTGGAAAAACTTAAATGAATTACTTGTTACCAATTGAAGTGATTCATTTAAGTTGGATCAACTGTTTTCTTTTTAGATACTGCTTTTGTTTCAGCTCAGGTTTCAATGGATAGTTCAGCTGCATCCATCCAGTCATCCATCCATCCATCCATTATCTTTAACTGCTTCTTCCTTTTTGGGTCATGGGAGTCACTGGTGCCCATGTTCAGCAGTCACTGTGCGAGAGGCGGGGGACACCCTGGATATGTCACCAAGTCCATCATACGGACAGAGACAAAGAAGACAAACAATCACTCTCTCATTAACACCTAGGGACAATTTACCAATCATTCAAACATTCATGTTTTTGGTCTGTGGTAGGAAACTGGAGTAACGGAAGAAAACCCATGCATGCATGGACAGAACATGCAAACTCCACCCAAAAAGGCCCCCAGCCAGGATTTGAACTGGGGCAACCTTTTCACTGAGAGGTTGCAGCTCTACCAGTTGCGCCATGCTTAGTTGGGCTCAACTTTTTTATTTTATTTTTTCATTTAATCCTTCTGTAATTTAAGTACAGTATTTCTCTAGAATTCATTTTGTCTTCCTTTTTTTGATGCAGGATTCTCGTTTTCTGTTCTTGAGGATGTAACTTTATTAAGAGCTTGACAGTAATTAGAAACGCAATGTGTTATTTAGAAAAAAGGGAGGTGTTTAAGTTGTCATTTCTTGTATGGCAAGCATCTCCTCTTTTCCCAAGAAGGCTGAATCTGTTCATCTTTCCAACACTCAGACAGCCCATCAGCAACATCAGTAAAACTGTGCCTACTGAGCAAAAGCAGCATGTGGAAACTTCGTTTTAGACCAATGTGACACTAACCCAGCTGTATACAGGTAGTCCCCGACTTACAACGGAGTTCCGTTCCTGCGCGGCGGCGTAAAGCGAATTTCGACGTATGTCAGAACATACGTAAATACTTCACCTTATACGTACAGTGCTGTATTTTACCTAGCACTTAGCCTATCCTAACACAGTACCCTACATAATTATCAAAAACCACATACATTTGAGAGCCATAATGAAGGGGAAAAAATAGTTAATTTCCTACCAGGATGCTGTGGTGAAGTCGTCCGTCCCTCCTTTGTATTCTCTATTGCGTTTACAATGTAAAACCGCCGTCCAGCTCCGTCCATCTGCCGTATTCCGTTCCGTTTACGACATAAAACAGGGTTCACAGTAAGTTTTGTTTTGTTTTTTGAATGTCCAGAGAACCAGACTTAGCTTTTTTAGAGAATAATGTGTAGCATTCCTCTGCAGCTATGTTAATAACATAAAACCGGAAACCGGAAACTGTGTAACTCAGCTTTTCAAAATAAATTTTCAAAATTATTATTATTTTTTTTTTTTAAATGAGAGATGCGTCGTAACCGCAAAATGTCATAACTCGACACCGTCGTAAGTCGATGACTACCTGTATTTAAAAGTAGGATGTGTGAATACCACCACACCTCTCCACACACCCCAAAAAGTGGCTAAAATTTATGGGAAAAAATCCTCGAGAAAAAAATATAATTTTCATTCAGACCTTGTTATAAAGTAACTTTCTGCCATGTAACATCCTAACAGAGTTTAACAACAAATAAACAAAAAAGCAACAGCTACCACAAACCTCTATTAATCTTGTTTAAATGGATTCAGACATACCGTAGATGTTTTCTTTACGTATTCATTTTATATAAATTAAGGTGAACAATAAAGAGCACATAAGATCAAAATAAGGCCAATCGTAAAATAAAAGTAATAAACAGTAACATGTTTATACCTAAGAGCTTCTTACTTGGATGTTTGCAGTGAAACTCTTGCTGGGTTGTCACACATGTTAATACATAAATTATTCCACAAGTAGCAAACAGAAACTCAATAAAACAAAATCGGATCATGTTTATTTAAATAAACATGATCCGATTTTGTTTTATTGAGTTTTTCAATAGCTCCAAGAATTTATCAGTGAATATATACGGGGAGTGGACTGTGTTGTATTTTCCATAATGCTTAGCGGTATTTTAGTGTTACAGGCCGCACCAAGAGTGAGATGGACGTCTGTGATATAGACCTGCCTCTTGTGTGCTATTAAAGTTTGGGTGTTTCCCCGGTGTGAGGCTCATGGTACGTCCAGACCGAACGCGTTTTGAGCTGCAGGAGCATCCAGTTTACATGCAAAGTCAATGGGGGACGCGCCTCCAGGCGCGTCTAGGCGTCGGGTGTCGTGTCACGTGTGTGTTGAGCGTTTTGGAAGTGGCATTTGAGCGTTTTCCGTGCACGTGAGCCCGCGGCAGCCTCCACTGCACGCCTTGAAAATGTTGAAGATTTCGCCGTTCAACGCGTCTGTCAACCGGAGGAGAGAGAGGGGAGTCAGCTATGTGACGCGGTAACGAGGGGACGGGTGTTGCGCAACTGTGTGACGTATTGTTTGTGAGACACGGAAATAACCCGCAAAGTCGTGTTAAAGTATGGTGAGAAATAAAAAGGACCTTGCCTGGCGGAGTGCCTGTGAGGAAGTCGGGATATCGGGTAAGTTTTGAATTGTGAACTTTTCACGTTTAGCAAGTTAAGCTCTGCTAACTCCTCCCCCCCCCGTCGCCACCGCCGCCGCTGTTTCACGTTCCGGTCTGAACACCACTGGGTCCCGTGCGTCCAGCTTGAGGCGTTTCGCGCTTTTTGGCCGAAAACGCGTTCGGTCTGGAAGTACCATCAGAGTGTCTTCATTGGGTTTAACTCACACAATGTTAAAACAGTAATCACAGAATATGGTGTAACACGCGTGATGATGATATCGGAACTGGATCGGTATCGGCCGATACCCAGAGTTAAGTATCGGATCGGAAGTAAGAAAATGTGGATCGGTGCATCCCTAGTTAAAATAATGCAAAGATAAATGGCATATAGTTGCATTGATAATCAACTTTACAGGTGACCTGATAGCAACAAACAATTGCAATAAAAACGCAAAATATAGGCTACCATGGTGAATTTGGTTGTATGCAAAAAAAATAACAATGTTGGAGTTACTCATCTTTACCTGATGTTCTTGGAACGAGTGTTGACAAGATTATTTTGACTAATTCTTGTTATTGTGTGTCACATACTGCAGAAAATGAGAAATTATTAGTGAAATTTTGAAAATGAGAGAGAATATAAAATGGCTTGCAGAACATACTTCTGGATCGGCAGGGTCAAATCCTTCCACTTTATTTCTTCCCTGAATAAAAATAAAAATACGAGGGGTTCGTTCATGCTTGCCTCATTCCTGTTGATGTTTCCTGCAGTATTACCCCGCTGTTTTTATCAAGTTGTTCTGTCAGGAAGGCAACCCCGCACTGCTGCATTATTCATGCTCTTCTAAAGAGACAGGGGAATCGGAAGTCCCGACCACCGCTTTGATGACATGCAAAGTAGAGAGGGGAAGACTGTGCACCGCTTACATCTGCTGTCACTGGTGCTTTCCCAGCTGCTAAGATCAAACTGAACTCAGGAATCTCAAATGAGACTGTTCTAGTGCTCGCAGGGGCCAATACACAGGTGTAGTGTGATTTGCGTATGTAAATTGTTGCCTAAATGAGCCTGCACTGGAATTTCGTGCATTGCGTTGTGCGTGCATGCTTGCTCTAAACCTTCTGTTTGCATTTGCGTCAAAGATTAAATTTGCCTAGTGTTGTTTTCGCCTCGTTTCCCCGCTGGTGTTGCTTTAATGCAATGTGTTCATTAAAGCCATACATCATCTTCACAGCTCAGGGTTTCCCCCAGAACAGACAGCAGAAGCACCTCCCTGGTCTGTAAATATGTTTCATAGTGAAACACTTCGCCGAGACTCTGTCAGAGAGGAATCCGACCAACAGCTTGGATAAAATATGTCCATCCACAACATTGTTGGGTAATGGAATAAGTTTTTCTGTTTTTATTCTGAACAAAATAAATAATTATGACAAAAAGATAAAAAAACCTTTTCGCTCAACATCATATTCATGCAGCTTATTTCTTAGTCTGTGTGATGCTTTGGTTTGACGGAAAAAGCAGCTGCAAGAACCAAGCCTGATCTTCCATCAAGAGGACACAACAGCTGATTAGAATCATGAAAACACACTTAGTGAAAAATCCTGCTTCCTCAAGTTATCCCCAAGCTTTCAAGTGTCCACTTTGCCCTTCAGTTGAAGTCACAAGCAGTCGATAAATATTTTATTACAAAAAAGGACACCCATTTAGGAAACCAATACTGTAGTGGTCACTGATTTTTTTTAATGTTACAGTGTAATATACCAAATTTGTTGTTCTCTCCTTAAATAATGTCTTTGTGACAGTGCTAAGACGTGATGTTTTGGGAGTTTCAAAATGACTGACAAATATTGCAATGATACCAAACTCAGTACATCAATTTACACTTTAAAAAGATTGCTGTGACAGTGGGAGGAACGGTGACACAGTTGGTAGAGCTGTTGCTTCTCAGCGAGAAGGTTGCAGGATTGAATTCCGCCTGGGGACTTTTGCATATTCTTTTGGCGCATGCATGGGTTTTCTCCGGCAAAACCATTCATGTTAGGTTGATTGGTAACTCTCAACTGATCTTCAGAAATAGTGGCACTTCAATGGTTTGGTTTCAAGATTAATCATTTCCGTAAAGAGATTCATCCACAGCCTGGAGCCGGGACACTCTGTTCAGGATTCACAGCAGCTTGCTGTAACCCTTTGCTGACCGGACGGGGTCTTTGACTCATGACTCACCGTCCAACAGCTTGGAGAGAGAAGTCCATGCATCTCAGCTTCTCCCAGAACTTCCAAGTTCCAGGAAGCTGGGCCATTTAGGGACGGCCGTGGCGTAGTGGTAATGGCAGTCGTCCCCCGATCGGAAGGTTGGAGGTTCGAATCCCGGTTCCCCACACCATGTGTCGTTGTGTCCCTGGGCAAGACACTTAACCCCGAGTTGCTCTCGGTAGGACTGGAAAGCACCTTGCATGGCAGTCTGCCGCTACCGGTGTATGAATGTGTGGATGGTTGATATTGTAAAGCGCTTTGGGGCTCCTCACAGGGGGCTAGAAAGCACTATATAAATAAGCTCCATTTAACAGGACCTGACGTCAGAGTTTCCTCTCCGTTTCATTGGCTCTTGTGACCAGAGTAGGGAGGAGATTTGTTGATGTCAGGTAAACGTCAGTTAGAAATGTTTTCATAACAAGAAACAGAAGTTTTGAGAACAGCGACAGAACAGATGGATTTGTTTTTAGAAAAAGGAGACAGACGACAAGTTTAGTCTACGACTTTTCCCTCTGTGTCTCTAAACATTTCCATAACAGGTTATTCTGACTTGTTCTTCACTTTGGCATATTTAAAATACACCAGCTTAGTAAAATCATACACGTACTAAGAATATACTGTTCATATGCATAACAAGTGATGCTTTGATTCCTCATATGAAGAAGTGACTGATATTCTAACAGCACAAACCACGGTCAATATTGAAGTTATTGTGTTGATTAATTCTGAATTAACACAAATTAAAGAAAGTCTCTTCTGATTTGTGTCTCTTAATTCCAAATAAATGTAACAAAATAGTGTCCACTTGTCTCCTTGAGAGCTTCAAGAAAAGTGTAACACTAAGAGTTTCAGAGAGATGTGAAAAGGTGTAAAACCAAAAAAATCAGAGATGAGGTGTTCCACTACAGTAACTTGTTCCTGGGTGTGAGTGAGAGAGTTAATTTTTTTGTCTCATTTCTCTCTGTGTACCTGTGATTGACCTGTCCATGGTGTCCTCCACCTCTCTCACAGCTGAGCTGGATATGGGCACGTGAGCCCCGCAAACCAAAATTGAAGAAGTGGGTAAAGCTAATGGATGGGTGGATGCTGTGACAGTAAAACATTGTAACTGCAAAAACACACATTTTCCACCCATCCATTATTTTACATAAATATATCAGGTCCAGGAGCGAGACCCAAACATCCTGCTCTCCAGCAGGGACATCCCAATGTCTTTTAAGGCCAAAGGTGATTAATAATCCTTCCAACAAGTTTTGTGTCTGCCATACGGTTTACTTCCAGTACAACAGGCCTGGAAGCTCTCAGGAGTCGCCCAGAGGCATCATCAGATGTCTGAACCATCTCAGCTGATTCCTTCTAATGCAGAGGAACAGCAGTTTTATTTTTACAAACTCCTCCTGAATCTCTTCAAGTATGAGCCCAGCCACCTCACAAAGAAAGTTTGTTTCTACTGCTCATTTCTAGGAAACTATTATTATGGTGAGTAAATGAAACACTATTTCTGACTCTTATCTATCCGCTCATAACACATCGTTTAAATGCTTCAGAAACAAATGTCAATCAAATAGTCCTACCACATCCACAGTGCCAAAAAGAATTGGGACATGCCTAGCCATTTGATGGAGAGGCAAGCAATTAAATGGGATTCAGCCTTATAATACAAATGTAAAACGTGTGCACCATTTGCATAGGATTGAAAGAAAAAAACAGTCAGTGATATTTGTTGGCTGATGTTTGCCGATTGGCTCCTGTTTGCATGATTGAGCAAACCTGATTGACAGTGTGAGTTCCCATGTTGACTCAGTGTGATTGAGTTGAAGATGTGAGTGCACTTTGCTGGCAGCCTTCTCCATTTGTCACCATCTTCAGCTGCGAGACGAGGCGACGGGCGTCCGTCGGACCGGAGAGCTCCTGTCTGCTTCGCCGTAATCCCACTCTTAGCATGTGCGGGCACGTCTACGGCTCCCAAGAACACCCATCTCGTGGAAACTAATCCATTGATCCCTCACCATGTGTCAGTCACAAAAGCATTTAGAGCTGTGAGTTTCAGAGCCACGCTATGTCAAGTGTGGCCCTCATCACCCGAGAATCGACAAACTAAAAGGAATTTGAATTGCAAAAGGCCAAAGACCAACTTTTGCGCAGAAGAGGAGCACAAACACAAAGCTTTAATCAAGACCGGGCAATTAGCACCACACTGTTAGACATTTAGAACAGAAACATTACTAATGCCCAGTGGGTGTGAAAGTACTTAAACACTAAAAGTACAAATAAACAGACAAATGTACTGTAGTAAAAGTAGAAGTACCACATTAACATTTTTACTTAAGTAAAAGTGAATAAGTACTAGCTTTTAAAAATACTCAAAGTATTAAAAGTAAAAGTACTTGCTGAATGCATTACCTAATGCAATGGTCTAAAGTACGGTATCATTGTGTGCCTACCGTATGTATATTTTCTGTCATACATTAATATTGTTGTGTCATTTTACTGAACAATGCTGCAGATAATTCATGTTTTTATTGTGTTTACTCTGTAACACAGTTCACACTTTGACTTGTGATTCTGTGCATCAGAATTTCAGGGATGACATGCAGAGCTAGATGCCATTAAGCAAAAAATAATAAAGAGGAATTATTATATCTTTGAAAGTTTTTATTTAACACAAAGCAAAACAATGTGTCATTTTAACTGCAGTAAACACATTTAAGTAAAAGTTGTCTTAAAAAAGGAACATTAGATACACCTAGCAAAGGAATATCTGATCTTTTAAACTCCAGTTTCATCGTCTAGTTAAAATAGTGTCTAGTCAACCTTGTAATGGGTCAATAGTGAACAATATTTTAACTTCCTGAAACCATTTTCAAAACTTGGACCCAAGTGTTGAGCCATTTGTCCTAACATCCCATGAACAGACACATCTTAATATTGTGACAATAATTTATTGATAAGTTCAGAAGAAGTTGGTTTTCAATGTTTTTTGAGTCCAGTCTGGCTCTTTTGGGACAGCAAACCTGTCCTGCTGTACTGAATAGTCTTTCAATAATCTTTCAATAAGGCCATGGGTGGTGTGTATCTTTTGGCTGACTCTCCACAGTGGAATCCATTTTGAGTGTGTCAGTGTATTTTTTATTTATTTTTTGTACATCGGGTGTGTCAGTGGTGCTGCAGGTGCTCCCAGCTCTATGGTGTATATACTAGAATATACGTCATTGGCCCAGCTCTTCTTAAAGGCGGGTCTAACGTTACCTGCCCACTTTGTAGGGATTCATAGGACCAACTCCCCTCTCGCCATTGGTTACTTTCAAACTAACGAACAAATTTAAAAAACACAATGTGAATGCAACTTGTAACACAACACATCATAAAACGTAGTGCAGTAGAAAGTACAGATACAGATGTAGTGGAGAAAAAGTTGAAAATAACCACGTTTAACTCAAGTAAAGTACAGATACATGAAAAATGTACTTAAGTACAGTAATGAAGTACTTGTACTTCGTTACTGTACTTCATTACATCCCACCCCTGCTAATGTCTGAGAACTCTATAAAGTCAGAGCAGGAAATATAGTCATTTTTATTATCTGTTTTGATCATCTATTTCTTTCGTCTATGTATAGTATGAACAGTAATTAAACCTAAAATAAAAGTAATATAAAAGTGTTTATGAAAAAGGCTCATGAGAGATTAGAGAAATGAAAATGCCAACCACCTGAAAATCTAATAAGCCTTCTCTCTGCGTCTACAAATGAGGCGGTGGCACAGGAAGCAGTTCACAGGGTGATCATGTATCGAACAGACTTCCCATGCTAAAATATTCATAGCTCGAGATTTACTCATTAATCTTTCATTATCTTCTATCTCTCTATTTTGCATATGACAGAAGCTCGGGCTCGTTATTGGTTACATTCACTTTCATTTCACATTTTCTTGCGTCAAAGTGCCTTCACTTGCCTGCTCAGAGCATCGCTCGCATGCAAATTATAAGTCAGGACAATTTTGGAGTTTCGAAATTTTGTCGTCACATATTCCATCTGAGGTGAAAATTTCTATTTAAAGAGTCCAGGAGAAGTAAATATCAAGTTTTGTTTTTTGGGGTTCTAAAAAGAAGAGACACTTCTAAATATTTGGCATACTGTATATACGTCTTCCCACAGAGGACATGTCAATATGGCTATTGGCACAAATTAAAACAAATTAACAAACAAAAGTGCATAAATGAAAAGGTTGATTTATAGTATCAATACCAAATAAACTTCTAGGTGCAGAGTAGCAACCAAAAAGAAGAAACAATACTTAAATAAATGTTCATTGCTTTTTTTCCAACACTGTGGCAGACTCAATGCGATAATTCCCAACACTGTGAAATAAGGAAGTGAAAGAACTGCAGTTATTTTATCTTATGCCACCTTGTTTGATGCAGAAGAGCATCACCTCTGAAATATATTTATTTCTGGTATGCTGTGACATGAATGGCACATTTCAAATGAAACGTTTGGGTCTCAAAAAGCTCATACCGTCTTCCCAAGATGAAAGAAGTTGGTAGTCCACACAGGTCAGCAGTTCAATGATTTTGCACCGTGCTTCCGAGAACCGCCCCCAGCATGATTAAAGATTTGCTGGGATGTGATCCCTCTGATTACCAGAGATGACTCTAGACAGGCAAAGCTGGGGGATGGTGTGTAGGACTTAAGGGTGACGCTGGTGGGCAGGGGTTGTATCGACCTGCTTCCTTGGATCCCATATATTAATATACAGGGGTTTAACGCGCCCACACAAGTGCACAATGTGCAGACAGGAATGCAAGAACAAAAGAACTTGCAAGAACAAACCAGACACTGAACATATCCCACTCACAGATTCACTGAGACATTCACATGACCTAAACAACAAAACATAGTCCTGCTTTTTTGCATGTATGGAAATCTGTTGTAAATGTGAAAAATGTTGGTGTGCATGCTAACAATGTTGATTGTATGACAGTGGTTGAGATTATAAGACTCTGTGTTTTTTATTGGTGTTATTTCTTTAGATTTTTTAATTCTTGGATTTATTTTACTCACTTGAGTTTCTCCCTTCATGTTGCCAGCTCCTGCTTCACCGGTCCCCCAATCCCAATCCCCCATATGTTCATCATTGTGTTTCGCTAATGTCTCTTTAAATTCAGCATCTCTGTGTTTTCACCTTGTTCATGGATTGTGCTTCCCAGCACTCATGCTCTGGTTCCTCCGTGTTTCCCTGTACTTCTGGTTTTTATAAGTTTTGCTGCCTTGTCAGCTTTTGTTTAGAGTTTATGTTAATAAATAAGTTATCTTTATTCTGAACCTTGAGCTCTGTCTGCACCCTGGGTTAAAAAATAAAAAAACACAGAGCTTGACAATAAATATTCAACTCGGTTCATTTATATAGCGTCAAGTCACAACAGAAGTCATCTCAGGGCACTGAACAGAAACAAAATAAATTTATTTAATTATTTATTAAATAAGAAATAAATAATAATAATAATAATTAATTCAATTTATAACGCACTTTTCATTAGTGAAAATCTCAAAGTGCTACACATATATTGAATGCTACACACATTCATAAACCGGTGGCGGCAGACTACCATGCAAGGTGCTTTCCAGTCCTACCGGGAGCCACTCAGGGTTAAGTGTCTTGCCCAAGGACACAATGACACATAGTGCGGGTCCCGGGAGTCGAACCGCCAACTTTCCGATTGGGAGACGACTGCCATTACCACTACACCACGGCCGCCCCCCACAATATAACTTTTTGTTTGTTTAAGTTGCCATAACTAAATCTATTCTCAACCAATCAACATTAAAATTTATTCAGTTATATTTTGATAGGCTCTTTCTACCTCTGATAACATATTAGATTGTTTTGTAGGGTTTGATACTATAAATGGGTAACTATGAGTAAGCAAGCATAAAATCCAACTAACCTCTATAGTGAAGGCAACTGGTAAGATTAGTTAAAAACCAAAAGTCAAAGCTAATGCAACTGGATCATTTCAAGCCTTACACAATCCTAATAAAATCCAACAAATTTAAAAGATCGTGTTGGTCTTGCTAAGAGATGATTTGCAATTGTTTTTTTTTTCCCCTTCTGCTAAATTCTTTAAAAAACAGATTTGTATCCTCCCAACATAAAGGGTATTATGGGTAAAAATACTTGTGAATCAGTGTTGGACAGTATCGGCCCATACTGCTCCCACTGGTCCTCCAGCTTTGAATATGTCTGTCATTGTTTTTTGGGCACCAAAACACCAAAACACCATTATGAAACAAACAGATTCAGTTATTTTTTTACATGTCAGAATTTTATTCATGTTCTCCCTATAAATGCAACCAAAGATAGCAAAACAGA
The DNA here is from genome assembly GCA_038048925.1 of Garcialebias charrua. Taxonomy (NCBI): domain Eukaryota; kingdom Metazoa; phylum Chordata; class Actinopteri; order Cyprinodontiformes; family Rivulidae; genus Garcialebias; species Garcialebias charrua. The sequence continues at coordinate 7,121 of JBBPBX010050226.1, read as the reverse complement.
AAAACGGTTACCGGTAGATACATTTCTACATGGAAAATCAGACTAGACTGTTGAAACTTGATGAGCAAATGGAATCTGAAAAGAATCAGCCAGTTTCAAAGTCAGTTTGACCTCAGTGTATCATACACACAGCACATATTCAACAAATGATCACACTGTACATGCACACAGTGCTGCATATGTGTGGCTTGTTGTGTTAAAGGTGTTTCCTGTTTTGGTTTTCTGCAGGTTTTTAATAATCAAATTATGCCTAATTTGTGGTATTTTAGCTATTTATATATCATATTGTTCAAGGTGGAGGTGGAATTCTATCAAGGATCGGTTCTGAGCCCCTTCTAGTTTGCTCTGGTGATGGACCGACCAACAGATGAGGTCAGACAGAAATCCCTGTGGACTATGATGTTTGCAGATTACAATGTGATCTGTGGTGAGAACAGGGAACATGTGGAAGAGAACTTGGAGGGATGGAGGTATGCACTTTGAAAGAAGATGAATGAAAGTCAGCCGTAGTGAGACAGAGTACATGTGTGTGAATGAGAGGGAGGCGGGTGGAACAGTGAGACTACAAGGAGCAGATGTCATATAGGTGCAGGACTTCAAGTACTTGGAGTCCACTGTACAGGAAATGGGGAATGTGGTAAAGAGGTGAAGAAGAGAGTCCAGGCAGGATGGAGTTGATGGAGAAAAGTTTCAGGAGTGATCTGTGACAAAAGGGTGTCAGCAAAGGTCAAAGGAAAATTTTACAAGATAGTGGTGAGACTAGAACTGGAAGTGGCAGAAATGAAGATGCTGAGGTTCTAGGAGTGACAAGGATGAATAAGATTAGAAATGAGCAGTGTTGGGAATGTTACTTCAAAAAAGTAATTAATTATAGTTACTAGTTACTTCGCCCAAAAAGTAACTGAGTTAGTAACTGAATTACTCACCTATAAAAGTAATTAGTTACCAGGGAAAGTAACTATTGTTTGTTTGGTTGGTTTAAGTTTAGATATATCTACGAATTTTAAGTAGAAATAATTACAGCACCTCAACAGAACATGACTGGTTGACATACTATACTTCAAGTTTTTTCTTCATTGCAAAATACAGGTTAACAAAATAATATAACAATTGTGTTTTCAGCTCTATGTGCACCCTGTACTGTTCAAGTGTTTTCTTAGAAATAAAAGTAAACAGTTAAAATAAGTGCTTTGTAGTGTAAAATAAAATCAAACCCTCACACAACTGGTTCTTCAAGAATTTTCTTAAAAACAAAAGAACCATTTTCACAATATGAAGTACTTTTAAAACAGTACTGAAAAGCTGAATTACCTGAGCAGTTGATGCTTCATCAGATCAGATTACGACGGACGTAGACGCTCCGGGACATAATGTACACTTCACATGCACGTTCTTGCCTTTTACCTCAAGGAGAGTAAAGTAATTTCTGTATTTCCACTTTGAAAACGCCAACTTTCCCTCCAGACTCGCCATTGCTGCCAGACTTCTGTTTCAGCAGCGCGTGACGTGTGTGAGCAGAACAACAAAACCGATTGGCTGACCTCTAACTGACACTCTACCTTAGCCAATCAGCATCATCCTTATTGTTTCGCCCCTCCCTCCCCTCTGCTCCCACGTCTATGCTCCTACCCTCCTTCCCCTCTGCTCCATCCCCCTCCACCCTCCCTCACCAAGGGGAAAAAACGTAAACAAACAGCACGAGAGCCTGCGCGCAGAAGACTGAAAGTAACGTACCCCCATTTAGTGTTTGTAACGGTAACGGCGTTGTAACGATAGACATAGTAACTACTTAGATTACCCGTTAATGAAAAAAAGAACTCCGTTTGTAACGCCGTTTATTTGTAACTCCGTTATTCCCATCACTGGAAATGAGATCATCAGAGGTACAGCACATGTTGAACAACTGGGAGATAAAGTTGGAGAGGCCAGACTGAGAAGGTTTGGACATGTCCAGAGGAGGGACAGTGGGTATATTGGTAGAGGGATGTTAGAAATGCAACTGCCAGGAGAAAGGCAAAGAGGAAGGCCAAAGAGATAATGTATAGATGCAGTTAAAGAGGACATGGAGGTAGTTGGAGTGAGGACAGAGAGGATGCAGAGGACAGAGTGAGATAGAGGAGGATGACTTGCTGTGGTAGCCCCTGAAGAGGGAAAAGCCAAAAGAAGATCAAGATGAATATCGTAATGTTCAGCTTACTCAGTAGATAGGTATGACTTGCTTTTTGTAACTTTTATCCATATCAATTTTCTTTACCCGTCATTCCAAGTAGGGCCAAGGCGGAGCTGGTGCCCCTCTCCAGCTGTCACTGTACAAAAGGTGGGGGACACCCTGGACAGGTTGCAAGTCCATCACAGGGCCTCATAGAGACAACACAAGCAATTACGCTCTGACACACAATTTAGAGTTATTTGTTAATGTAACGCATGTTTTTTGTCACTGGGAGGAAACTGGAGTACCTGGAGAAAACCCATGTGTGCAAGAGTAGTTTAAACTGTGTAAACTTCACACAGAAAGCCCTCAGAACGAAAGTGAACCTGCAACCTCTTTGCTGTGAAGCAATCGCTCTAATCACCCTGGACCTCTTAATTTTTTCAAATATTTCAGTTTATAAACATCTCCCGATTTAAATATGTTGATCTCTTTAATTCTTTAAAAAACAGTTTTTAACCTGTTTTAATATATTTGTTTTTCTTTTTTTGTCTTCAGAGAAGAAGACTAAATGGTGGAAGCTAAAGAAGGAAGAATGTTGTGAGAAATTCAGAGACGAGCTGTTAAAGGCTCTGGGTGGTAAGAAAGAGCTTCCAAGTGACTGGGCTACTACAACAACAGTAATTAGAGAGACAGGTAGGAAGGTATCATCTGGACAGAGAATGGATGATAAGGAAACCTGGTGGTGGAATAGTGAGGTGCAGGACGCCATTCAAAGAAAGAGATTAGCCAAGAAGAAATATGACAGTGAGAGGACTGAAGAGAGGAGACAAGAATATAAGGAGATGGGACTGCAGTATTGAGTTTGTTGATTCCTATAAATATCTGGGTACTGGTCGATTCACATCTCTCTTTTAAACTCCACGTGGAAAACCTAGTGAAGAAACTGAAAGTTAAACTGGGTTTCTTTTTCAGAAACAGATCATGTCTAACACTGAATGCTAGGAAACGCCTTGTATCTGTGACTTTCCTTCCCTCCATTGATTACGGTGACATTCTCTACATGAATGCTCCTACAAGCACCCTGCGGATGTTGGATGTTGTCTATCATGGTGCACTAAGATTCATAACTGGCTGTGATTATCGTACCCACCACTGCACCCTGTATTCACTGGTTAACTGGACATCATTAACCTCACGCAGACTCTTCCACTGGTACATTTTCATCTTTAAATCACTTCTTGGTCTGCTGCCCTCATACATCTCCTCCTACATGTCTTTGCGTGAGTGCAGCTACAGTGTGCGCTCTCAGGACATGATTACCTGCAGTGTTCCGTCAGTGAGGACTGAACTTGGAAAAAGGGCCTTCTCCTACTCCGCTCCTGCTTCATGGAATATCTTACAAAAAGATCTGAAGCTCTCGACCTTGACTTCTCTAAATGGTTTTCAGAATCTGTTGGAATCCTGGCAAAAACCAATGCAGATTTGTTCCTGTCTTTGATTTTATACGTCTACCTTATAATGTTTTGCTAGTTTTTTGATACTTTGTTTAAAAAAAAAAATATTTCTCTCTTTTGTTTTTTTCTCTCTTTTGTTTTCTATTGTTTATTGTTTATTGTTTAAGGAAATTCTACCATTGCTGTTCATCGTTCTTTAGTTTTAGCAGGTCGCTTTCGTAAATGAGCCCATGAGGATCAATAAGATTTACCTGACTAAATAAAGGTTGAATGAATGAATGACATAGAGCAAAGAGGGAAGTAGCCAAGGCAAAGCAGAGGGCGTACAATGAGTTGTATGGGAGACTGGTCACTAAAGAGGGCGAGAAGGACTTGTACCGATTGGCAAGACAGAGGGATCAGGCTGGAAAGGATGTGCAGCAGGTTAGGCTTATTAAAGATGGGAATGTAATTCTAACAAGTGAGGAGAGTGTGATGGGAAGATGGAAGGATTACTTTGAGGAGCTAATGAATGAAGAGAATGAAAGAGAAAGAAGAGTGGAGGTCATAGAAACTGTGGACCAGGAAGTGGGAAAGATTAGTGAGGGTGAAGTCCGGAAAGCTCTGAAAAGAATGAAGAAGGGGAAGGCAGTAGGACCTGATGACATACCAGTGGAGGTTTGGAAATGTCTTGGAGAGATGGCAGTGAGGTTTTTGACTCAAATATTTAATGGAATATTTGAGGGTGAGAAAATGCCTGAAGAATGGAGAAGAAGTGTGCTGGTTCCCATTTTTAAGAACAAGGGTGATGTACAGAGTTGTAGCAACTACAGGGGAATTAAGTTGATGAGCCACACGATGAAGATCTGGGAGAGAGTTGTGGAAGGAAGGCTTAGACAAGAGGTGACTATCTGTGAGCAGCAGTATGGTTTCATGCCAAGAAAGAGCACCACAGATGCCATCTTTGCTTTGAGGATGTTGATAGAGAAGTACAGAGAGGGTCAGAAAGAACTCCATTGTGTGTTTGTGGATTTAGAAAAAGCATATGACAGGGTGCCAAGAGAAGAGGTGTGGTATTGCATGAGGAAATCTGGAGTGGCAGAAAAGTATGTTAGACTGGTACAGGACATGTATGAGGACAGCAGGACAGTGGTGAGATGTGCTGTAGGAGTGACAGATAGCTTCAAGGTGGAGGTGGGATTGCATCAAGGATCGGCTCTGAGCCCCTTCTTGTTTGCTCTGGTGATGGACCGACTAACAGATGAGGTCAGGCAGGAATCCCCATGGACTATGATGTTTGCAGATGACATTGTGATCTGTGGTGAGAACAGGGAACAGGTGGAAGAGAACTTGGAGAGGTGGAGGTATGCACTTGAAAGAAGAGGAATGAAAGTCAGCTGTAGTAAGACAGAGTACATGTGTGTGAATGAGAGGGAGGCCAGTGGAACAGTGAGGCTACAAGGAGCAGAGGTCACAAAGGTGCAGGACTTCAAGTACTTGGGGTCCACTGTCCAGGAAAATGGGAAATGTGGTAAAGAGGTGAAGAAGAGAGTCCAGGCAGGATGGAGTGGATGGAGAAAAGTTTCAGGAGTGATTTGTGACAAAAAGGTGTCAGCAAAGGTCAAAGGAAAAGTTTACAAGACAGTGGTGAGACCAGCTATGTTGTATGTATGTTGTATATGCCCTCTCCACCATGGGGAGCAGGGCCTTCACCTGCTCTGCCCCTCACCTCTGGAACGCCCTACCGCCAGACCTTCGAAACACCACCTCCCTCTCTCTGTTCAAGACTGCCCTGAAAACCCATCTCTTTAGACTAGCTTATCACTAACTTTGCTAAATGTATTTTATCTTACCATTTTATATCCTTTATGCATTTTATATTTCAATTTGTCACTGATAATGTTTGCTCTGTATTACACTGTGTTGGTTTGTTAAGTGTCCTTGGGTGTCATGAAAGGCGCTTTTAAATAAAATGATTATTATTATTATTTATTATTATTATGGTCTGGAGACAGTGTCATTGACAAAAAGACAGGAGAAAGAACTGGAAGTAGCAGAAATGAAGATGCTGAGGTTCTCCTTAGGAGTGACAAGGATGGATAAGATCAGGAATGAGATCATCAGAGGTACAGCACATGTTGAACAACTGGGAGATAAAGTTAGGGAGGCCAGACTGAGATGGTTTGGACATGTCCAGAGGAGGGACAGTGGGTATATTGGTAGAAGGATGTTAGAAATGCAGCTGCCAGGAAAAAGACAAAGAGGGAGGCCAAAGAGGAGATATATGGATGCAGTTAGAGAGGACATGAAGGTAGTTCATTCATTCATTCATTCAACCTTTATTTAGTCAGGTAAATCTTTTGAACCTCATGGGCTCATTTACGAAAGCGACCTGCTAAAACTAAAGAACAATGAACAGCAGTGATAGAATTTCATTAAACAATAAACAAACAAACAATAAACAATAGAAAACAAAAAGAGAGAAAAAAACAAAAGATTTTTTTTTTCTTTTTTTTTTTTAACAAAGTATCAAAAAACTAGCAAAACATTATAAGGTAGACGTATAAAATCAAAGACAGGAACAAATCTGCATTGGTTTTTGCCAGGATTCCAACAGATTCTGAAAACCATTTAGAGAAGTCAAGGTCGAGAGCTTCAGATCTTTTTGTAAGATATTCCATGAAGCAGGAGCAGAGTAGGAGAAGGCCCTTTTTCCAAGTTCAGTCCTCACTGACGGAACACTGCAGGTAATCATGTCCTGAGAGCGCACACTGTAGCTGCACTCACGCAAAGACATGTAGGAGGAGATGTATGAGGGCAGCAGACCAAGAAGTGATTTAAAGATGAAGATGTACCAGTGGAAGAGTCTGCGTGAGGTTAATGATGTCCAATTAACCAGTGAATACAGGGTGCAGTGGTGGGTACGATAATCACAACCAGTTATGAATCTTAGTGCACCATGATAGACCACATCCAACATCCGCAGGGTGCTTGTAGGAGCATTCATGTAGAGAATGTCACCGTAATCAATGGAGGGAAGGAAAGTCACAGATACAAGGCGTTTCCTAACATTCAGTGTTAGACATGATCTGTTTCTGAAAAAGAAACCCAGTTTAACTTTCAGTTTCTTCACTAGGTTTTCCACGTGGAGTTTAAAAGAGAGATGTGAATCGATCAGGATACCCAGATATTTATAGGAATCAACAAACTCAATAGGGACACCATTTGAAGATAAAATCAGAGGAGGATCTGCTGGAACCGCCTTCCTATTTGAAAAAAACATCCCTTTTGTTTTATCAGCATTTAGGACAAGTTTGAGACGGAACAAATCTGACTGGATGATGTCAAAAGCGGATTGTAGTAACTGGAAAGCCTTAGCTACTGTTTTAGCTCGGCAATAAACAACTGTATCATCAGCATAGAAATGTAAGGATGCATCAGGGATGCAGTGACCTACATTAGCTATGTAGATTGTAAAGAGAGTTGGTCCTAAAACTGAGCCTTGTGGTACACCATTTTTAACTGTTAAATAGCTG
>JBBPBX010050224.1:10133-25065 GCA_038048925.1 Garcialebias charrua | reverse complement strand
AAAACACCTTGTAACTGCGACTTTCCTTCCCTCAATTGACTACGGTGACATTATTTATATGAATATCCTTACAAGCACCCTACAGATGTTGGATGCTGTCTATCATAATGCGATAAGATTCATAACTGGCTGTAACTACCGTACTCACCAATGCTCCCTGTATTCACTGGTTAACTGGTCATCATTAACTTCACATAGACTCTCTCACTGGTACATTTTCATCTTTAAATCACTTCTTGGTCTGTTGCCTTCATATATCTCCTCCTACATGTCACTACTTGAATGAAGCTACTGCGAGCGTGCTCAGAACATTATTACATGCAGTGTCTCCTCAGTGAGGACTGAACTAGGCAAAATGCCTTCTCCTACTCCGCTCCTGTATCCTGGAATATGTTACAAAAAGATCTGAAGCTCTCGACCTTGACCTCTAAGTGGTTTCAAACATCTGCTAAGTTCATGGCAAACCCCACTGAAGACATATTCCTGTTTTTAGTTTTGTACATTGCTTTACAATGCAGCTGTTTTTGTTTCTTTTTTTTATACAATTTTCTTTTTTTTATTCTTCTGAATTTATATACTTTATTTTATGATTGTCCACTGTTGTCATCATTCTTTGGTAAAATCAGGTCTCTCTTGTAAATGAGTCCCCGAGGCTCAATGAGACTAATCTGTATAAATAAAGGTTGTGTGAATGAAAAAAGTTGCCTCCTATCTCTTATTCTGACATATTAATTATTTAGTGAACACAAGGATTGCCTACAGAATGGAGGAGCTTAGCGGCTTGAAATCCAGGGACGCATACATTCAATGTTTTTATGGTTTGGTGAAGGACATCCAAACTGAGAGCTACCTGGTTAAATGAAGGTTTTAATTAAATGTAACGTTTATTCATACAGATAATTCAGATTCTCACTTCCGGCACTCGACAAGGCAGGTCGCATATCTTTCTGCTCTTCCCTCCCTAAGTTTTTCCTACTCCCTGCTTGCTTTTCGTCTCGTCTGCGACCCTTCAGCGCTCACTCGAACCAATATGGAATTAATCAATTGGGCTGTTTCTTCAATGGATAAGATTTTTTCCACGAAGCGGACCGTGTCAGGAGAAGCTGTCTGTCCCTCCGACACACACGCGGCTGGATACGTGCTGGACTCGTGGGGTCAGTGGCAGCCCATGTGTCTGTCCGTTCTGAGTGTCGAAGACGTGGAGGATTTGTGGATTATTGGATTATTGGTAGCAACTGCTCTGTTTTTTGGCGTAACCGGAGTTGTTTGTTATCGGAAGCTGAGGGAGGCTTCGGCGGCTATCAGAGCGCTGTCGGGACTGCCTGATCAGCAAAATTCTCTGAACCGGGTCGTGGGCTCCTCATCCCAGCTGCTGTATGAGCTCAATCGCACGATTGGTGCAGTGGTGGACCACCGTGCACCTGCTGTCCGTTTTGGGACTTGTTTGCAGCCACCCAGGATCGATCAAGGGACAGGTGGAAGCTCATGAAAGCGGGGCAGAGCAGAACCACATATTTGGATTTCTTTCGGCCATGAAACAGCACCCACAGACTTGGAGGCGGCAGTGGAAAAGAACACTGTGGTCTATTTGGATAACAAACGAAACATTATCTGGCTTCTGCACATGTCCTTGACAAGCGGGCTGTGGGAATCCATTCTCCTAGAGTGAGGAGTTGAAGAGCCCCCCCCCTCCCCCTCCCCAGAGATTTCTGTGAGGCTTCGGATAACACCCAGCTGCACACCTGCTGAACTTTGTGTTTGTCTGAAATTAATCATGGACACAATCTCCCTGCCTGCCGTATTTCCTTTGTTATTGTACCTAAATGTGCTCTGATATGGTTTTTACTGAATCACGCGGTGTCTTGAAGACAAAATGTGATTCATCTTTTTTTAATATCAATGCTGTGAATCCCAGTGTTTCTGCCTGTTTTTCCTGCTTTTGACCTTCATCTGGAGACAGATTGGGCCTGGCCGCGCTAAGAGTATATCAATGTGTTGAATAAACATGTCGTGTGTTGATAAAACATATCGTGTGTTGATAAAACATGTAATATGCTTTGTTTTGCTGCAGCTTTTGCACTCATTTCTCTCTGGATGCCTGCAATACATACTTACGTTGTAATCGGTGGAAATTGATGCAATGTTAATAAAACTCCTTGATTCCTTGATTCCTTGATAAATAACAATGAGTGAGACCTGTTTAGACAGATTAAAAAAAGTTGTAAAAGTAACAACATGCAGGATTTGGAGGCAAAAACAATTCCTAACAGGCTCTCTGTCTATAGCTAATGAGAGATAGCATGAAATAAAAAAATAAAAAATAAAAAACACCTCGCACACATAAGCACATGGTGATGTAGAAATTCCGCAGGGGAGGGAAAGACGACAAGGGCGATGAGCATTTACAAGGACACTCCCAGAGTCACTGTAGGAGTTCTGATAAGAATGGAATAATCAGCCAGTTCCCTCTAGTGAGATCTGCAAACATTCTTGGGGTGCCGAAGTTGCCCAAGGGTAGCGCCAGTGAGAACCCAAGAGTCCTGAAATGATGACACAATGTTTATTCAGCTGTTTTTCCCCGATAGGTCAGTAGACTTCCTCAGAGGGAGGGGAGGGGGCTGAGCATCAAATTTACAGAGCCTCCAGGCAGATTGAGATAAGGTGGCCTGCCAAGGCATGCCGAGGGAGCCGAATTCAGATAAACAACATTTGTTTTGACTATAGTGGAAATGTTCTAAATCATAAACAGTGTAGTTCCAGCACACATTTATACTCTGACATTGTTTAACAAAATTATTTTATAGCTTTTTTTTATTTGTTTCCTGGAATAAAAGTGATCAGAGCAGATTATGGATGTTTCCAAGCCAGACTTAACATTCTGCATGCAACTCCTTCATCTGAACCGTCTGCCCAGTAGGAACATCCTTTAACCAACATGAAACAAAAATTGTGTTTTATATATATATATATTTTTTAAAAACTCCTTGATGTTCAAACTTACTCGGTTGTGACTGGAGCTATTGCATGCCTACTAAAATGGTGGTTGGTGACAAAATCCCTTGCGTCACATGAGAACTATGCATTGAGAGCTTTGTCTGTCCACTTTGGGTCTCATTCACCAGTACAGACTGGACAAACACCTTCATTATTGCAAATAAAACCTTCCTCCTGTCGTACATATAAGCACATGAAGAAGAACTGGTCTGAATTACTATAGGACTGTGGCTCTCACTCCGATAGTCACAAAATGTTTTGAGAAACTGGTCATGTCCCACATCAAGAGAACCGTCAACATCAACGAGGACCCTCATCAATATGCATACCGCGAGAACCGATCAACAGAGGACGCCATCTCCTCTCCACACTGCTCTCACCCACCTGGATCAGAAGGACTCATACGTCCGTATGCTCTTTGTGGACTTCACATCTGCCTTTAACACCATGATCCCCCAAACTCTGATAGACAAACTATCCACACTTGGACTAAGCCTCTCCGTTTGTAACTGGGTCTTAGACTTCTTAACAAACAGACCACATTCCGTGAAGATCCACAACTTCTCCTCCTCCACCATTACCCTTAGCACTGGCTCTCCTCAAGGATGTGTGTTGAGCCCCCTTCTGTTCACTCTGCTCACATATGATTGTACAGCCACACATCCAGGCTGTCATATTGTTAAGTTTGCAGATGATACAGCGGTGGTGGGGTGCATCACAAACAATGATGAGTCCAGCTACAGGCAGGAGGTGGAACACCTGGAGAGCTAGCCTGGCCCTCGCCTTCCTGCACAGCTCCGCTCAATTCTCATTTCCCTTCACTGCACAGTCTGGGATTTCTCCCATTAACAACAATTTCTCCGGTAGATTTTTGTTCGGACCAATCAGAGAACAGAAGGGGCAGAGTTTTTGGCCCCTAACCCACGCCCCCACCTGTCCCAGCGCAGCCAGCAGCGAGCATTCGCATGTTCTCATTCAAAGCGATGCAAAGCGATGCAGGACTGTTTTATATGTGACACAAATTTATTAATTTCCCCTTCTTAATCCCTTATCTGGAGTTTTCTTTTGTTTTTTTTCCCAAAAGTCAAGTAATCGCTCCCTCCTCCCTCCTCCTTCTCCTCCACCCTCCGTTGAGTGAAATGAACAAGGAGGAAATGGCTGAGGTTGTCACGAGAATTAAACTCGGGTTTTACGTTGCTGACCGAGTCCCATCAGATTTTCTGGTCTTTTGGTGAGCTGGACCAGCGATCCATGGTTTTATTTTATTTTATTAAAATGTTTTATTAACATATAAACACAGAATTTGCGCAGCGAGAGAAAAGCTGCAGGAGGCGGAGCAGTTGTCAGTCAAGTTCACCAGAGCACGGGGGGTGGCTCTGAGGGGAGGGAGCAGAATGCTTTCCCTGTTCAAAATATCCAATGGTTTTGTTCCTCAGCAGAGGCCAACGCCTCCAGCAAGAATCGTTTCTCTATGGAAAAAGTCCAGACCCTTGTCTGAAGCGAAGTGAAGGACAGGGTCTGGTTTTAACCAGGCTACTGGAGAGCTGGTGCAAAAAGAATAACCTTCACATGAATGTGAAGAAGACAAAGGAGATGATTGTGGACTTCAGAAGGAGCAAACACACCCAAACTCCACTGAACATAAGTGGATCTGCAGTGGAGGTGGTCTCCAGCTACAAATACTTGGGTGTACACATGAGTGATGACCTCAGCTGGAGCAACAACACCACCAGCCTGATCAAGATAGGTCATCAGAGACTCTACTTCCTCAGACGGCTGAGACGAGCTGGTCTGAGCAGCCCAGTCCTCACCTCCTTCTACAGGTGTGCAGTGGAGAGCATCCTGTGCTCCAGCATCAATGTGTGGCATGGAGGCTGCACAGTTGCAGAGAGGAAAGCTCTACAGAGAGTGGTGAAGGCTGCACAGAAGTCTGTTGGAGTCAGTCTCCCCACCATCACAGACATTTACACCTCCAGATGCAGGAAAAGAGCCACTTGCATCATGAAAGACCCCACTCACCCAGCACACTCACTCTTTGCCCCACTCCCCTCAGGACGGAGGTTGAGGAGCATTAAATGTAGAACCACTAGACTGAGGAACAGCTTCTACCCTGAGGCTGTTAGACTCATGAATAAATAATCAATATGAATAAACACTGCAAAATATCACATCATGCTGATGCTGATCTGGTTTCTTGTTGCTGTGTTCATCTGTGACCATCTGCTCATACAGACTCGTGTTCGTGCTGCTGTTTATAATGATGTTTTTCTACTACATTAGGGCTTAGTGTATTACTAGTTGATGTTTTTCTTAGTTAATCCTAGGTGTTATTACTGTTTTTCTCTTGCATGTTGTTGGATGTAACTGGGACCCTGTGTACATAATATCGTTTTCATCACATGTACCACATGTGGTGCAAATGACAATAAAGACTCTCTGACTCTGACTCTGACATATCCAGCTCCACACAATCATTAATCATGAACAGTTACTGAACTCCTTCATGTGAAGCAAAAACTTACTTCCTTGCATAGTTACTGTTGTAAATCAATAGTCTCAGCCCCTTGAGTCTTACTTTTTTTTAATTTAGAAGGTTCATTAAAACATGAAAAAAAGAGAATTCATTCAACCTTTTTACAGGTTAGTCTCATTGAGCCTCGGTGACTCATTTACAAGAGAGACCTGTTTTTTTTGTGTTTTTTTTTACAAAGAATGGTGACAACAGTAGACAACAATGACAACAGTAGACAATCATAAAATAAGGCATATAGATTGCAAAAATTAACAGAAGAAAATACAGTAAGTGCATTGGATATTGTTACATCCCAATGGGGATGTCTTTTTATTCAGACCAGAGGGATGAGGTTTTTGGTGGTGTTTAGGGGTTTTGGGAGGCTGATTGGCTATAGCTGTTGCTCATTGAGGCATGCTGTGGGTAGGGTGATTGCTCCCTCTTTTTTAGGTCCAAGCTGTTGTAGCAGCCCCAGATGAAGAAGCCGCGTGAGAGGAGCCATGGTCGGATGAAGAGGAAGCAGAGCAGAGGTCCATGCAGCAGGAGAAGAGCAAAGGTCCATGCAACAGGAGAAGCTGAGGTTCATGCAGCATGAGAAGCTGAGGTCCATGCAGCAGGAGAAGCTGAGGTCCATGCAGCAGGAGAAGCTGAGGTCCATGCAGCAGATGCAGAAACATAGAGAGAAGTCCGATGCAGTAGCAGCTGAGAGCCATGGCAAGAAGAAGTCCTGAGAAGAAGCCTAAGAAGACTGAATGATGCAGAATGAAGCCGATGATGAAGATGTCCGAGTGATGAAGCCGTACAAAACGTCCAAATGTTGAAGTTGGAGCTGTGACCTGCCGATGATGTCGTTCTTGTGAGAAGAAGACCTGCTGTCTTTGTTGCTGTAAGAAGAAGGAGCTGTGACCTGCTGATGCCGTTGTGAGAAGAGGAGCTCGAGCTGATTTTGCTATCGTTGTTTTTGGAGGCGTGGACGTCCTGCTGGCCATGGAGTTTATTTTTATTTTTATCCACCTGAAGCTGGTTTTCGACCTGGTGAGATAGATTGTTCAGTTTTCGCCTTTTGTTTACATTAGGTGGGGTTTTGTTTTTAATTAGTTCGGCATTTCATCGGTTTTGACGGCTACATAGCAGTTGGCCCGGTGGGGTGCCTTTTGTCTCTTTGAATTGACTTACCAGGTCCGACTTCCATTTAATTACTTTGAGAGGGATATTGGGAAAGCTGAGGGTTTTGGACTCGTTTTTTTTTCTCCCCAGGTCTGCTGGAGGCGGCGCAACCTGGAGGCGCAGGGAGAGCGAATAATAAAACGTATTTTTTTAACCCTCATTTCTGGTCTCGTGTCCCTTCATGTTACTTGACCTCTCGAAACCGTAACATATGGGGGCTCGTCTCAACTGCCTAGTTTTTTAGCTGTAGGCTTTGTGTTGTTCCTCATTTTTGGCTTATCCTGGAGGCTCTTTGTTCTTTGTGTGGCTTCATTGTTGTTTTTGCTGTTTTCTGTGCGTTTTGGGCTTTGCTGTCACATATTTGGTCGCAGGATTTTGATTGGGAGTGGTTTGTTGTTGTGTGGTTAATTCTAAGTGTGTGGACGCTGTCAGCTTTGATGGTTGCTTGTGGTGCGTTCAAGGGCAGCTGGTTTACTGTGGTCAAGGTGCAGTTTTGTGAGTGGTTGTTTACTTGTTGTTGTTTTTAGCAAACATGGTGTTTGATGTATTAGGATTTATTGGGCAGCCCACAGTTGATGTTTTTGTGAACTGCACGAGAGAGCAGATGCTACGTTAGTAGATTATTTTAATATTGATGTCAGGCAACTCATTTATGACAGGCAATTTGAGGGTCGACTGCTGGTTGAGTTAATGCAGCGTGGGATTTTTCCCGAGATGAATGATCCAGAGGGTTTTGAGGAAAAGGAGGTGGAAAGTGAGACTGCTCTGAGGCAGAATGAGATGGTTTTTGCGGAGCAGCAACGTATTTTGTAGGAAAGAGAGCTTATTGTGGAGCAGCTCGACACTGTCCGTAGGGAAATGAGACTTAAACATGAAGCTTTTTTGCAAGAACAACATCTCAAAAGACAAAGGCTTCAGGCTGCTTTGGATGACAAGAGACGTCTTTTGGAGCAGGAAAGATTGTTGTTACTGAAAGAGTTGGAACAAGACAGGTTGGGGAGAGGGAGTTGGGGCTAACACAATTGAAATTGCAGCGGGAGTTGAAGCTCCGTGCTGAGCGGCTGGAAACTCAAAGTTTATGTCCCACGGTGTGTCATCAAAAGGTGACACCAGTGCAGTGCCCTCTTACTGGTGAACCTCTCTCACATCAACAGGTAGAGGTGACAGGAGCAGTTGACAATGTGGGTGATTGTTTGATGTTATTTAATACTGAACAACTCCCACATGAGTCCAGTGACGTTCCGATGAGCGAAACGGCTGAGAAGTTGGTCCGGATTCCCCTTTCTCCTTTATTTACCCTTTCAGCCATTTCATGTGTGCTGTTGGCTGTTGTGGAACCGTTGACCAGGAAGTATGCAGGGAGTGAGTCTTTGACTGTGCGACATGACCTATGGGAGCTTGTTGGCCATGTGTCTGTGTTTTTGACTTTTCTCTGCTATATTTTCAGATTGGCTGTGACCGGGGCTGTTGCAGCTGACACGTTATTGCTGTCCGATGATGAAATGTGGGATGGCAGTTTCCCTCTGGCTGTTCATCTTCTGACTGGCGTTGTTAAACAGGCTGTTGCGGTGGATGGTGTTGAACAGGGGCCTTTCAGGGTGTCGAAGTATACAGGACTTTTATGTTGAAAACAGACTTATACTGCTGCAAAACCTTTACAACACATATACACACATATAAAACACCAACACAACACATGGTAAGTTGCCTTTGGCACAGGGCTGAGAGCAAGGTGTGATGGTACACTTTTTATCCCTTGGTGTTTGACCCTAGATTAGTTTAATTTTTATGGCATTTTAAACTCATAAACAGACATATAAGACATGTGTTTTTTATTTTTAGGCTTTGTTTGTATTTTAGTAAACTGTCTTTGAGTTATTGTATGGCATTTTCAGTTAACCCTGTGCTATAAGAAATAAGATTGAGTCAGGCCTTACATGCACACACTAGGCAGAAAAACCAAGGCCTCTGAAAAGCAGCAGGTCTCTCTCTGAGAAAATATGGGTCAAAAGTAGATAAGAAGCCGCAAGGAGTGTTTTGTTGCAAAGAGCTGGTGCTTATCAAGAAGAAAATAGTTTTTAAAGTATTTAAAAAGTAGTGAATCTATCATCTCACACCAAAACAGAACAAAACATGTAAAACTCTGCATGTTCTGCAGAAAGTTTGACTTGCAGAGATGCAAGGAGAGTTTGGTTACAGAGAGAAACCTTTAAACTAGTTAGTTTTGGTGTTTTGACAGAGACAGAGCATGGATCAGGCCTCACATTTACATACACACGCATAGCAAGATGCACAAGGGCACACACACGAGGGCTGTGCACTTTCTCGCAGCTGCAGAGGGGAAAAGCTGTGGATGCGTTTTTAAAGCATTTAAAAAGAAATAACAAATCTAGTATCACATAAAAAATATATATATTCAAACACATTATTAAAATAAAATGTAACCTTTTATTGAATCAAATAATTTTTGAACCAAGCTGCTAAAACTCAGCAGCTTTGACACACACTTCAGCTCTATGCTACATTCCAGAGCAGATAAAAACAGCTGAGGTCTGCTAGGAGCACAAATGGGTCAAAGGAGATAACACTTGCTGCAGGAGAACTGAGGCCTTTTATCGGAACAGAAGAGAGGCTGCAAGAACAAGTTTGTTGATTCAAGGCCTGTCAAAAAGGGCAAGAAATAGTTTTTTAAGCATTTACAACAAAGAAATTCAAACATGCAATGAATTAAATGAAGTGTGTGTCACAGTGTGTGTCATATAATTAACTGAAGATGTATGATTATAGTATTGTGAGTATAATGATGTGATTAATGTATGTTTTGTAAGATTTACAGCTTGCTAAAAGGTGGTTTTCCAAAAGTGGGTGAAAGGTGACCAGAGTTGTTCATGTGAAGGGAGGGCTGAGAGCTAAGAGATATTATGTCATTGTTCAGCTGGGGCTGAGAGGAGGTATAAAAAGTTACCTCACCAGTAACCAATGAAAAAGTAAGAAAGTGACATAGCGTCTGTAAGTGGGGGCTGAAGTTCCCCTGTTAGAGCATAAATAAGGAGGTTTGAGAAGAGAAGTTTGCTGAAGATTTTTTGAAGACCATTTGGATATTACTGGACAAAGACGGACGCTCTGGAACTACAAAGAAGAAGATAGAATATTCTAAAAAGACTCTCCTTGGACAAAAAAGGAGATCTTTTTGCTTCAGCCTGGATCCCTTGCTATTCTTCAAAATTGGATTAATTGTAGAGCTGGAATATAGCTTCAAATCTTGATTCAGGATTGAGGTATTTTTTCCTTCCTTACTTTTAGTAAATAGCCCTTGTGGAGTTGCCGACAGAAGGTAGGGAAATATTCCCGTTCTTGTCCAAAGGATTAAAATTAAATCAAATTTAATATAACAGCAAAAAGCCTCCTCTATGAAGATTTTAAGATCAGCTGCAAGTTGTTGATGAAGAATTAAAGTAATTTTGGAAGAAAGCTCTGAGCGTCGACGGACCACCGCGAGGTTGTTTACGTAGATGGGAACACGGTGTACTTTCTTATCTTCTACCTGCTTCGAAGGGCTTCTTCATCAGCACCGCAGAACCAATGATGGATTAAAAGCTGCTTTTTTGTGGAATACTATTTTTCCTGATCTGAAAATATTTTTTGTGGAACAAAACAACATCTCTTGATTAGATTCAACAATAATTATGGAATACAATTTGTTGAAGTTGCTGAAATCATTAAGAATTCTTTGAATTTGCTGGATACTTTAAGAAGATTGGATTAATTCAAAAAGAGTTTTCTCCTGGATAAAAGGAGTGCTCTTTGCGGCATCGGGATCTGCTCTGACGGGTTTTGGCTTATCAGCTTGTTTAAGCTAAGGGAACACCACTTCTGAAGCCTTGTTTGTCAGTACCGTAGAACAGATGATGGAAAACCTTGAGGAATTATACTGTGAAAAGAAGACTTGGATCAATGCCTGCATTCAGAGAGCTGATTGATTTTAAATCTGGAAGAGTTTAAAGAGAAGTTTGTGCGTTGAGAGATCAGGCTGCAGCGAGCTGAATGTTTGGAAAAATTTGGAGGATACAAAGAACACAGTGTCCCTGTTCATCTTCATCCTGCTGTTGAAGGCCTCTCATCAGCTCAACTGAGCCATGATGGATTATAATTGATCATCCTGCTAGGGGCACCTCATCAGCTGGACAGAACCAAGAGTTTTGTGGAGTAAAACAGCAATTCTTGATTGGATTAAAGCCGGAATTACTAATTCTTCCTGGTGGGATTAAACAAAGATTTGTCCAGTCTGCTGGAGTGCAGACTTCTGACTGGAATACAACATATTCACCTGGAGGTTTTTCTGTAGAAAAACAACAAGATTTCCTGATGGGATTGTAAAACAAAGTTTCCTGGAGGATTAAAAACACAAGCTCTTCCTGGTGGGATTAAACAAAGATTTGTCCAGTCTGCTGGAGTGCAGACTTCTGACTGGAGTACAACAGAATCACCTGGAGGTTTTTCTGTAGAAAAACAAGATTTCCTGATAGGATTATAAAACAAAGTTTCCTGGAGGATTAAAAACACAAGCTCTTCCTGGTGGGATTAAACAAAGATTTGTCCAGTCTGCTGGAGTGCAGACTTCTGACTGGAGTACAACAGAATCACCTGGAGGTTTTTCTGTAGAAAAACAACAAGATTTCCTGATGGGATTATAAAACAAAGTTTCCTGGAGGATTAAAAACACAAGCTCTTCCTGGTGGGATTAAACAAAGATTTGTCCAGTCTGCTGGAGTGCAGACTTCTGACTGGAGTACAACAGAATCACCTGGAGGTTTTTCTGTAGAAAAACAACAAGATTTCCTGATGGGATTATAAAACAAAGTTTCCTGGAGGATTAAAAACACAAGCTCTTCCTGGTGGGATTAAACAAAGATTTGTCCAGTCTGCTAGAGTGCAGACTTCTGACTGGAGTACAACAGAATCACCTGGAGGTTTTTCTGTAGAAAAACAACAAGATTTCCTGATGGGATTATAAAACAAAGTTTCCTAGAGGATTAAAAACACAAGATTTTCCTATGTGGGATTAAAACAAAGAAGATTTCTTCAATCTATTAGAGTGAAAATCCCTGACCGATCACAACGAGACTACATATGGGATTATAAAACAAGTTTTCCTGGTGGAAATAAAAACACAAGTTGGAACACAACAAGATTACATGGATGGATTAAACATATTTGATTGGAATCAGATTATTGTGGAATAAACCAACATTTTTGGAGATTATACAACTTATTCATTGGATTACAACTCAATTCAATTGAGCTGAAAACACCTTAAAGCCTAGCGTGTGGAAGACACCTTTGGTGAGTTGTTGAATCTTTTATCTCTTTAAATGCAAGTCATGTAACCTGATGAAATCTTTTCTGTAGTAAGAAGTGCTTATGCTGTTACCCCCTGCAACTATTAATTAAAGAAACATAAAACGTACAAATCTGGATTTCTCCTTTGACTCACCTTGATATTAAATAATGGAAAACTTGGTTCAAGGATAACAACAATTAAGTGATGGTTCAAGGATAACAACAATTAAGTGATGGTTCAAAGATAATAACAATATCACTGGAGGTTTTGAATGGTTTTATTAGCTGCAGGAGTAAAACAATATCCTGGAACATTATTTTCCTAGGTTCTAAATCTAACCAGGCGGATAACAATTGCTATCTACAAGAGGTATAGCTGTCGTTAATGCATGTTTCTCCGTGAGGTATGATCTAACTCCATACTGCTAAGTGGGTCCATTTACGGAGTGAAACAAGGATATGACGTGCAAGATTGGAGACAGTAAACAGTCTGGGTGAATTGCCTCGTCTCAGCCTTAATCCTAACTAATCTGGAGACATATCGGGTAATACTCGTGTGCAAGAATAAAAGTTCAGGACCCATTACCGGAGTGGGCTGGAGTAAGGATATGTTGCAAGGTCCTGCAGCTGCCTCACTCGCGTAGAATTGACAAGGGTGACTCCTAGAATGCAATGCTTTTTTTGGTTTGAGGTGTTTTGAATGTGAATGGTGGTTGTTGGTGCTAGGTTGTGGTTTTTTTTATTTTTTACTAGGTTGTTGTAGTTTTTTTAAACTTTTTTTGGGGTTGTTTTTGTCTTTGCATGGGTGCTAAGGCATCATCCCATGCAAAATCTTTTGTGAGGGGTGTTACATCCCAATGGGGATGTCTTTTTATTCAGGCCAGAGGGATGAGGTGTTTAGTGATGTTTAAGGGTTTTGGGAGGCTGATTGGCTACAACTGTTGCTCATTGAGGCATGCTATGGGTAGGGTGATTGCTCCCTCTATTTAGGTCCAAGCAGTTGCAACAACCCCAGAATGAAGAAGCCACATGAGAGAAGCCATGGTCAGATGAAGAAGAAACAGATTAGAGGTCCATGCAGCAGGAGAAGAGCAGAGGTCCATGCAGCAGGAGAAGCTGAGGTCCATGTAGCATGAGAAGCCGAGGTCCATGCAGCAGATGCAGAAGCAGAGAGTGATGTCCGATGCAGTAGCAGCTAAGAACCATGGCAAGAAGAAGTCCTGAGAAGAAGCCTAATGGTGCATTCAGACCTAACAGCGTTTCAACGGCAGGAGCGTCCAGTTTGCATGCAAAGTCAATGGGGGACGCGCTTCCAGCCGCGTCTTGGCGTCGGGCGTCACGTCGCGTGCGTGTTGAGCGTGCTAGAAAGCGTTTTCCATGCACGTGAACCGGCTTCAGCCTCCAAACCACGCATTCACCATGCTGAAGATTTTGCCGTTCAAACTTTCAAACGCTGCTCAACTCTACCTGATTGGTTGGTGTGTCAACCAATCAGGGAGTGTCGGGGGAGAAGAGAGGGGGTCAGGGGGAGAGTCCCTATGTGATGCGGAAACCAGTGACGCAGAAATGATTGCGCATGTGACGTATTGTTTGTGGGACACAGAAAAAACCAGCGGAGTCATGGACTATGGAAGAGAAACTCATTGTAGCTGTGTGTTCGCGACAAGGACGACCAGTCAAGTCTGCTCCACAGAGACATAAATAAAAAGCTCCTCGCCTGGCGGAGTGCAGTGGACTCGGTATACCGGTAAGCTCCTCCCACACACCCAGCAGCAGTTTCGCGTTCTGGCGTTCTGGTCCAAGTAGTCTGGACACCAAGTGCGTCCACTTGCGTGTGTGACGAACTTTTTGGAAGTTGAAACGCTGTTCGGTCTGAATGTACCATTAGAAGACCGAATGATACAGAATGAAGCCGATGATGAAGAAGTCCGAGTGAAGAAGACGGACAAAATGTCCAAATGTTGAAGCTGGAGTTGTGACCTGCCGATGATGTCGTTGTTATGAGAAGAAGACCTGCTGTCTTTGTTAATGTAAGAAGAAAGAGCTGTGACCTGCTGATGCTGTTGTGAGAAGAGGAGCTGGAGTTGATTTTGCTGTCGTTGTTGTTGGAGGCGTGGACGTCCTGCTGGCCGTGGAGTTTATTTTTATTTTTATCCACCTGAAGCTGGTTTTCGACCTGGTGAGATCGATTGTTTAGTTTTCGCCTTTTGTTTACATTAGGTGGGGTTTTGTTTTTAATTAGTCTGGCATTTCACCGGTTTCACGGTTGCATAGCAGTTGGCCCGGTGGGATGCCTTTATGTTTCTTTGAATCAACTTACCATGTCCAACTTTAATTTAAAATTACTTTGAAAGGGACACGGGGAAAGCTGAGGGTTTTGGACTCCTATTTTTTCTTCCCAGGTCTGCTGGAGGCGGCGTAACCTGGAGGCACAGGGAGAGCGAATAATAAAACTTCTTTTTTAACCCTCATTTCTGGTCTTAAATCCCTTCATGTTACTTGACCCCTCGGGGCGTAACATATATAATATATATAATGTTGGATCCAGTCCCCCAGCACAAACAGAGTAATATTGGGTATGCTGTTCAGTGTCAGGAGGGCTGTGATCAGTCTTATATCGGAGAAACTAAACAGCCACTGGCCAAAAGGATGGCCCAGCACAGAAGATCAACATCTTCAGGCCAGGACTCTGCGGTCTACACTCGTCTCCAGGCCAGCGGTCACTCTTTCAGGAATGAAGATGTTCACATCCTTGATAGAGAGGAACAATGATTTGAGAGAGGAGTAAAGGAGGCCATCTTTGTGAAAATAAACCGTCCATCATTAAACAGAGGTGGAGACCTCCAGGTTCAACTGTCCCCCTCTTACAATGCTGTTATTGCTAGTATCACTCAGCCCTCTGGAAATATCAAACAACCA